>JAOYND010216253.1:0-14470 GCA_025802135.1 Lagerstroemia fauriei
ATAGAGGACTTGGGGAAGAAGACTTCGGTGACGGGTCTGGAGAGAGGACTCGGGGAGGAAGACTTCAGCGACAGAGCTAGACAGAGGAGTTTGGAGAGGAGGACAGGGGCATTGGAGTACAACTGTGGAGGTTACTGGAAAGTTTGGGGATGTCGTTGTTGCTAAGTGGGGAAGACTGAGGATTTTCGGTGAGGAGGCTGGATGAAGAAATTAGAAAGCTATGGTTTTTGAGAAGGAAAATTGGAGGAAGATGAAGGAAAGTTTTTTGTTAAAGAGGTAGAAGGAAAGTAAGTAAAGAATGATACGTTCTTTCTTTATTTCTTACTTGCCCTTTTTACCCTTTTTTTTCTAAATTTTTTTCTTATCTTTATCTAATTTATAATAGAGTTTTTTAAAAATTTTAATATTATTTTTTTATTTTTCGAAAGTTCAATTTTTATAAATTTTTTACATCTTAATTTTTTATATTTTTTTCTAAAATTTTATAAAGTTTTTCTTTCTTTTTTGTAAAGTTTTAGATTTTTTAAGTTTTTCTTAAAATTTTTATATTAAATTTTAGTAAAATATAATATACAGACATGCAATGTTAGCACCACAAGCACGCCTGGCATCCACGTCATAATGCCACATTAGTTAATATTAATGCCATTAGTCGAAGTTGACGAAATGTAGAAAAGTGATACACTTTTGAAAAGTTTTGTAACGAAATGCGACAAAAAAGATTTTGTACCAACATGAAATATTTTGAAAAGGTTTTGTACCACTAGTGTAATTATCTCTTATTTTTAAATCAATTAGAACGATTTTGATATAGTCGTAGTCGGGTCGGGACACAAATTTATCGTGTTAATTTTTCTATATCATGAAAATAGCTTAAAATTTATTTAGCATTCCATAAAATGTCATTTTTATATGGTTTGATAAATGTCATATGTTTAATATGAAAAAAATGTCAACTCATGTGCCAAGTCAGACAAACTAATTATAAAATAAGAAGAATTAACGGTGCTAGTGGCACGTCAGCGGCAATCTAATGGCAAGTAACAGAATGGATTTTACACATGTAATAGAGCAAACATTTAAGACTGAAAAAACCACTTTAAAACTTAGAGGACTAATTTAGAAGAAATGACAAACTTTTAGAACTGTTAATATAATTATCCCGAGCGAAAATCCATAAGTTCAAAGGTTAGATTCCCCCTGAATGCATATCCCTTGGTAAAACTACCAACATATGTGTTTTGCAAATGAACATACCTACATTCACGGGTAGAATAAACCCCTCGTTAATATACAGTATTTTTGCTCGTTTCTCCAAGAATAGTTGACTTGGTATGCTTATATACTTTTCGATATATTAAAAGAATAAAGAATAAACAAGAAAAAGATTCCCGCTTTGTACTTTCCCCACGGTTTCTTTTCTGCTTGAAAAATTACATTATTTAGACGAAAGGTAAGTGCTTGGAAGTAGACTCGAACCCAGAGCTCGAATGTGGTAACAATGAGAGAAAGCCATTGAGCTAAGAAATAATCTATTTTATTTGTCAATAGATTATATATAAAAATATAAGTATATAAATATATATAAAGCCGAGCCTTTCCTCACAATAACCCTATTCTGCCGATTAGGAAAAAACATAAAGGGAATGAGCGTTTCCTTTCTAGATGACAGTGAGAACAAATGGTGAAAAATTTAGCGTCGCCACTACAGGGATTATGAGGGCTCACTCAAAGAGCACGAAAGTGAAGGAGATGAGGAAGCCGCCCCAGTCAGAGAGCACTAACGAATCTGTTGCTAAAGCGAATGAGATCAATGAGCCGCTTCATCTCCACAACCAGTGTTCATTGTTAATAGAGAATTTCACTCTAGTAGTCATTGTTCTATATTGATTTTTTTTTATTATGCTTGTCAGTGCCATTTTAAAACTTCTCTAAAACTTTGGGTGCACTCACTCAATTTCTATCATTTATCAATTAGTTAATTGATTAATGGATTGATGTGCGATAGACCTAATATTTTGGCCTCACGATCAGCCTACCTAGGGGTGGACACGGTTCAGGAACCGACCAATTCCGGTTCCAAGGGGCCATGGAACCAGCCCTGAACGGTTCCGGTTCAGAATCACAGTTCGGTCCAGTTCCTAACCACCAGTTCGGACTAGACCGGTTCAGTTTCTATTAAAATTAAATATAATTCAATCTAAAATTAAATTTAATATATATAAATTTAAAAACATATACTTAAAAATAAATTTAAATTAAAAGTTAAAAATAAATTAAATTAATTAGCTTGAACTTAATTTTCTTACCAAAAATTAAGTTACCTATGTATCCTTTTGGAATTTAGAGGAATCAAAACTTACGTAGTTCTCTTACTTGTATTTGGAATAATTGTTCACCCCATTACCTTTTAATCACTACCCACACCAGAAGTCAATGTTCCTGTTGTTTCGGTATTGGTCATGGAATCATATAAATCTTCATTTTCTAGTTTATTATTTTCTTGGTCTCACACTACTTTACTCCAATATTCTACACAAACTTGAGCTTCTATAGTAATTCGGGATGTAAGGAGGAACATGGCTCATCTAATGTTTTGCCTCCTGCACTGAAAGTATGCTCTACTGCAATAGTTGACACTGAACATGCTAGAACATGTATAGAAATTTGCATCAGATTAGGAAATGTATTTTGATATTGTTTCCACCATTCAAGCAATGGAAAATATACTATCACCAAACTCAAAAACAGTTTGTAGATAAATATCAAGTTCAGAAGTGGAACCGGATAAATCTCTAGGTTTTTTATGTCTTTACATAGAAGATGATCACCCATATTAATCCTTATTGGTTCACTCTGAACTTGACTTGTGGTAGAAGGTGTATAAACATTACTACTACTAGAAGTAGATGATGATTGATAAATCATACTAAATTCCATATATATTTCTCATATTGCTTTTATAAAATTAGAAATTATTAAATCAATACTAATAGTAGGATAGTGGGCTTAGTCAACCCAACAAAAGTTGTCAACCGAAAGGAGAAGTTCCCGTGATTTAAGGTTTATGGATATCCTACCCTAAGACGAGAGGATTAGGCTTAGAACAAGACACATCAGTAGATAAGATCACATCTTCATGACAAGGGGTGTACACGTTAGGCCTCACTCAAGGTAATGGGCCGAACCTAACAAGCCCAAAAAAATTGGATCTTATTATATGACAAAACCACAAATTGGGCCTAAATATCACCTCAAATTGTGAATTACAGAATGTGAGTGACATGAATAGATCTTTAATTGAGATAAGTGAATATTGTTGTTAATATTTTCTATTTTCCTTTCCTAAGTTAAGTTGATTCAAGAATCTAATATTTTTAAGTTGTGGGCGGAACATCTAACTTTTAAGATAAGTATGTTTATCTGCAAATACTGTCACTGATTTTATATCCTTGAGCTGAATGTTTGTGTTTTTTATGATTTGCGTATGCATGTACCCAATATTTACAATTTAGGACTTTTTGTGCAGTCGCATAACACTTTCCAGCTAAAGTTTGAGATAGAAAAGTCAATGACCAAGATGCATAGATGTTCAAAATAATGAAGGAATAGAATTTGAAGACAAGCAAGATCTTATGAGGTGTTGTATAGGTGTGTCTTCTCAATGAGTTCGTTGGGAATGTCTATTTCTCAAATTTTGATGTAGGATAATCTCTTTATCTTCTTAAGAAGAAGAAAAATTGACTTATATAACTACATATATGACTGGTAAATTGATGCCTCTGTTAACCTTTTGGATTTAGTTCAACTAGATAAATTGATGGACAACTACATATAACTACATATTATATACTACTAGTAAATTGATTCTAGAGGTGAAATTTTTTTTAGCACCAATAAAAAATGAGTTTTATAACTAACACCACTTTATAATACTTTTAAAAACTAGCACCACTATATATACCATTTTTACTAAATTTCTCATAATTCCTAAAATACCATTCTCATTTTTTCCACCCTCCGTCCCACCTTTTTCTTCTCCTCCTCCTCCTCTGCAGCGCCCTACCCCCCGCAGCTTCCTGTAGCGCCCCCCTCCCCCCACACACACACTCTCTCTCTTCTTCTTCCTCCTGCCTGTCGCCCGTTGCCTGACTCCTGCTGCCTGCCGCCGTTCTGCTCCCGCTGTCGTCGTCGCCGGTCGTGAGGTGCCGCCGATAGCAGTCTCCGAGAGGAAGAGGAAGGGGCTGGCAATGAGAGAGAAAGGGGGTAAAATTGACTTTTACTATAAAATAGTGCTATTTTTTCAAATTGTTACAAACTGGTACTAGTCTTAAAAAGTTGTTGAGGAGTGGTGTTATTTTTCCCTATTAACACATTGATTCTATTGCTATTTCTTCGATATGTGCATTAGGATTACCTCTTTACTACGTTGCACCATACAAGTTCAGGTATGTTTCAAGTTTAATTATTAACCAACATTATATGTTTCACTTCTGCTATTCATAATTTCATCGTAATCTTAATTATCCT
This sequence comes from Lagerstroemia fauriei, assembly GCA_025802135.1. Taxonomy (NCBI): domain Eukaryota; kingdom Viridiplantae; phylum Streptophyta; class Magnoliopsida; order Myrtales; family Lythraceae; genus Lagerstroemia; species Lagerstroemia fauriei. The sequence continues at coordinate 4,531 of JAOYND010216253.1, forward strand.
ATGGTATTCATTCGTATATTTTTTTTATTAAAGACCTAAGATTCATGCCTCTTACAGACATACTAACCTAAGCAATTGTTGTCCAAGTACAAAGTGTGCTTATACGAGCTTATCTACAGAGATGATATGCATCATGTTGATGAAAATGGAGAGACATCAGTGGAATGTCAAAAAAGGATTTTCTGATTGTCCATTACCAAACATGCTAGGTGGTCGACCATAATTGCATTTTGGCACGATAGCTATTATCCGTCGAACAAAAAAGGGGTCAAACTGTGATAAGTTTTAAAATACAAATGAGTTTTGTGCTATTTTAAACTCCATGCGAGATGTTTATGGGTCCGAAGAGAACAACTCTTTGTTACAAGGTTTCTTCTCCCCCATTCCTAAAAGGGTAATTGCCAAAAAAAAATTATGATATTTAGACAGAAGACAAAGTGCCCGGAAGTAAACTCGAACTCTGAGCTCGAATATGGTAACAGTGAGAGAAAGCCGCTAAGCTAATAAATAATCCCATTTTATTTGTCAATGGATTATAAATATGTATATATATATATAAGTATACAAATATATATAAAATTGGGCATTCCCCGCTCACAATAGCCTCGAAAAAACATAAAGGAAATGAGAGTTTACATTCTAGACGACCGAAGAAATTTGGCATCACTGCTACAAGGACAATTAGGGCTTACTCAAAGAGCACGAAAGCATCGACCAAATATTTGGACCTTAGGATCGGCCTGCCGACAATTACAATTCAATTGGCCCACATGCGAAGTCAAAGAACGAAAAGAAAAAGTCAATGCACGAGAAAAATGTGAAGGCAAAATGCCTAGAAGTAGACTTGATCCAAGAGCTCGTTTGGGCAACAATAAGAGAAAGCCACCAAGCCAAGAAATAATCTTATTTTATTTATCAATGGAATATATATATAAATATAAATATATACTTATTTGTCAGTTAGGAAAAAATATAAAGGGAAAAACATAAATATAAGCCACTGAGAAATATACATAAAAACTAAGCCACTGATGAAACAATCTAGTTTTATTTGTCAATGTATAAATATAAGCCACTGAGCTCGGTCTTCCTGCTCACAATAACCTCTATTCTACCAATTAGAAAAAAAAAACATAAAGGGAAGAAGTGCTTCCATTCTAGATAACTGTGAGAACCAATGACCAAAAACACTTGGCATAGCCGTTAAGAGGATAATGAGGGCTCACTCAAAGAGCAAGAAAGCGAAGGAGATGAGGACAACCCCCGGTCAAAGAGCACTAACGAATCAGTGACCTGCTTCATCTCCACAACTAGTGTTCATTCTTAATAGAGAATTTCACTATGGTTGTCATTATTGTTAATAAGGAGAGAAAGCCACTATGCCAAGAAATAATCATATTTTATTTATTAATGGATTATACGTAAATATAAGTATACAAATATATATAAAGTTGGGCTTCACACTCGCAATAACCCCTATTCTGCCTATTTGGAAAAAAACATAAAGGGAAACAGCATTTTCATTCGAGACGGTCGTGAGAACAAATGGCGAAAAAATTTGGCATTGCCGCTACAAGGATTATGAGCACTTACTCAAAGAGCACAAAGGAGAAGGGAATGAGGAAGTCGTCCCGTCAAAGAGCATGAAAGCGAAGGAGATGAGGGAGCGCCCCCGTCAAAGAGCACAAATGAATCTATTACTAAAACGAAGGATATCAGTTGCCTGCTTCATCTCCACAACCAGCATCCCCTCATAATAGAGAATTTCACCCTGGTAGTCATTGTTCTATATTATTTTTTTATTATGCTTGTCAACACATGGTTGTATATGTGATTACATATTCATCTTTTGGTTATACTAATTTGTATTATTTTTCTGATGTAGGTGGAAAGTCAAGAATAATACAAACATGCTACCACAATCATATCTGCAGCAACAACAACGGCGAGCGAAAGTGTAAAAAATCTTAATATCACCACAAATGATGAATATAGAATGTGAGTGGCATGGATAGATCTTTAATTGAGGTAAGAGAATATTATTGTTAATGTTTCTTGTTTTCTTTTTCTAGGTTAAACTGATTTGAGAATCTAATATTTTAAAGTTGTAGGGGGAACAACTAGCTTTCGAGATACATATATTTATTTGCAAATATTGCCACTGATTTTATATACTTGAGTTTTGTGTTTGTTATGATCTGCATATGTGTATTTTCAATATTTTTAATTTATTACTTTTTGTGCAGTCGCATAACACTTCCTAGCTGAACCTTGAGATAGAAAATTCAAAGACTGAAGATGTGAAGATGTTAAAAATAATGAAGGAAGAAAATTTGATGACAAAGCAAGATATTATGTGGTGCTGCATAGGTGCGTTCTTCTCATTGGGTCAATTTGGAATGTCTATTTCTCGGATTCTAATGTAGGATTATCTCTTTATCTCCTTATGAAATAGAGAAATTGACTGCATACAACTACCCAGATCCATGAGCTTGTGAGATATTCATAGGTCAGGGGAGAACAAACTCCATGTGAGGTGCTCATGGGTCCGGGAAGAATAAGCTCTTCATTATAAAAAAAAACTTTCTAAAATTATCTCTCGACGGTGTAATAGGAAATAGATTTCAAAAAACAACTTTTTAAGAAATTTTTTCTCAATGTATGGTATTTTCGCTTATTTCTCCAAGAATTACTGACATGATTCACGATCTTTCTTCTTTTCCCATAGTTTCTTTTCCCTCATTCCTAAATGGGTAATTGCCTAAAAATTACGGTATTTGACGAAAATTTTGACTTTTTTTCGGTAATCAACCTAGCTCAAATGAGCCCATACATTAAAAAAAAATTACAAAGAGCAAAGATTGGGTATAGACACTCCTACAATATCTGTAAATAGCAGTGAATGAAGTCCTACGGGACACACTGTAAGCTATGGGTACCTAAGGATTGATTTATTGCCTCTTTTGCGAGCCACTTTGCACAAGAATTCCCTTCTCGAAATGTATGTTTCACGACAACAATCTAATCTCGGTCCAGAATATTTCGAATATCCATAAGGAGACCTCTATGCCAACCCAAATCGAAGCGACATTCTTGGATCACTTAAGCTACAATCTTCTAGTCAACTTCGAGGATAATCTTCCTTGGACCTCTATCCCAAGCCATCTCTAGTCCCATCTTTACCACCTATGATTCCATCGTTGTCGAAGTGGTTACACCAATATTTTGCATGAATCCACAAATCCAGTTTCCAGACTCCTCTCTTATAAGTCTACTTGCAACCGCCAAGCTAGGGTTACCTCTCATCGAACCATCGGTATTTAGCTTCCACCAATCCCTGTTTGATTTTTCCCATCCTACAGACTTCCAACTCTTCTTAACCTCTCTGACAATACTGGAACTCGACGAACCAAATGATGAACCAGTCCACCTAATCACATCCCTTCCATTCAAAGGCTAGGAGAAACTTGGATCGTGTAAAAAGGAATTCCTCCCCTTCCACAAAAACTAACACAAAGTTCCAAAGATTGGCCCATGGTGGACCATTATCTGAATCATTCATCTCATTTAAATTCCTGGCCAGCCAACACTCACGGTCATCCGTGAACATAAGTGTCTTCTTAGAAATGGGGATGAGAGCCTCCCATGTCGATTTGGCTCGAGCACAATCCCGAAGCATATGCATTATTGACTCATCTTCTAATTCACACAAACCACATAATGATGAACTAGTTGGATGCTTTATCAAATGGAACTCATTGGTGAGAAGATGACCATGTCGAACCAGCTATAGAAAATGTCAAATTCGTTGAGGACCCTTCCATTTCCAGATAAGATCCCATAAACTATCTTCAGGGGGATACGAATGTTGCACTAAGAACTCATAAGCTAATTTCATTGAGAATTGCCCATCTCGTGATAATTTCTATGAAAATTGATCAGGTGGATTTAGCTGCTACGGCGGTCAGACTGTCGCTATTGTAAAATTAAAGAGTGGGACAACATTTTTACAAATTTGTTCCAACACCAGCTTCCTGAGGAAGAATAAAATGCCACGTTGTGGGCTTGACTCTACAAATCTAGTTGTGTGATATATGCATCTAATAGTGGTCCATGACTTGGAATCCAAGAATCAAGCCAAAATCTGTACGACCATCACTAGCGCCCATCCCATAGCAGGAGCTATTACTGCCCATGCATCACATATTGAATTCCATAAACATGAGCCATTGCTTCTGTGCTCAAAACTTGGAATAATATCACTTTCTGGATCATATTTATGCCTGAGGACTTGAGTTCAAAGTTAGTCTTGATTAGTTAAGAGGCCCCAACACAATCTAGCAAGAAATGCTAGATTAAAATTGGTAAGCCTTTTAATTCCCAGACCTTCTCTCGAAACTGGTTGAGTAACCAAGTCCCAATGCAAAAGATGTATTTTCCTTCAAGAATCTATATGACCCCATAAAAAAATTCTTGCATAAGCGCTCAATCTCCAATAAGATAACCTTCTGTATCTTGGTGGCTTGCACAATGAAAACTAGTATTGAAGTCAATACAGAGCTAACAAGCGTAGTTTGATCGACCATAGACAAAAAGAAGTTGCAGACCACCCATTAAGACAAGATGAAGCTGCAGACCCCCATATTAAAACAAGATTTGACTTTCTCAACATTGGAGTGGATCGACTCTAGGATAGCATTACTTCTGACACTTGAACTATCGAAGTTCAGTTTATGCTACTTACTAATGACACAATAATGCTCATAAAAAGTTAATGAAAATTTTTTATCCTAGAAGAAGTTTCTTTTCAGCGAGAATCCTCAAATCTCGTTCTAACATATGGCCAAGCTTACGATGGCACATCATCATTAATTCTTCTACCGAACTTCTTGTCACAATAGTCGTTTCTCCTTCTAGTCATGTATCTCCATTAAGCATTGCAGATTGATAGTTATCTTCTCCACTTTCATTACTACAACTGCATTTTTAACTATTTTCATGATCGTATCTTGAATATGGGTTTTGCACTCACTGCCATCTAATTGTCCAAGGAAAATAGATTCTTCTTGAGGTCTTTCACTTGCCATACCTGTTGAATGGTGAGAACTGTACCATCATACATTTTTATTTTGATAGTATGGATACTAGCAACCTCCAAAGCATGATCATCTTCCTTGAATACAAGTCATCCTGAGATTGGTTTATATCGGTGGAACCATTTTCTCCATGAGGTCATACACCATGTTGCCTTGTTGTATAGAATTTACTCTCATCCGAGGTGCTTGTTACACAACCTGAGATTTTGACGATTTAGGGTTTACCTTTGGCCTCATCATTCTTCTCGAGATACACACTCCTTCTTATAGTGCTATCTCCTGCCACAATGATAAAACTTGACATTTTTCTTACGTCTAGACTTTGATCTACTATGATTTCTACTCCCACATGAGACACGTTCCATTGATCTTCCTCTCTCACTAAAGTTTCAGCTTGCTGAGAGCTTCCCATCCTATCTTCCTTACTTTTGTGCTAACTTTCTTCTTCAAGAACAACAATTGTAATGTATTTGAAAGCTAGAATTTTTATGTTGTTTGTCAAATTGACGATGAGTTGATCATATGAATTAGGTAGACTTTGAAGTAGAGTTTCAGCACATTCACTCGTCTCCATGTTATGCACCAATGATGTGAGTGGTGAAAAATAGAGTATTAAGGTGTTGATGTGGTCCATCATGCCTGCTGACTCCATCATTCGAAGGGTGTGAAACCTTCTCTTTAAGAAGTTTTAACTGTGGAGTGGTATCGTACAACTTTGTTAGCGTGTCCCAAATCCTTTTGTTGTTTTCGTCTCCACAATACTTGAGAATACTCCATCTACTAAAGCTAGGTGCAAATTAGCAGTTTTATCATCAATCTCATTCCACTTGTCATTGTCAGGGTCAAAGGGTCTTTCTCCATTTGCCGCCAAGCAATTATCTTTTTTTAGAATGGTTTACGTCTTCATTTTTCACAATGAGAAACTGTTCCCATTGAATTTCTCTATCTCGTGTACTTCATTGCCATAGTTGATGATGCCTCCTATTCACTAACAAAATTTAACTGTAGCACAAAAGTTGAGCTACAAACTTTGAGCTCTGATATCACTATTGCAATTCAGATCTCCATGATAGGAAACACCCCGACACAACCGATAGAGAGGATAACTAATGGAGGAGAAGATAAAACACCGAGATTTATATGAAAATATGCAAATGAATCAACGTAAAAACTACGGGCAAAATATAGAAGGATTTCACTTTAACAAAGGATTACAACACACTCTCTCTATTAATAAGGAGTGAACACTAATAACAACCACTATCTTATAATAGGAGAAATCACCCTCAATTTAGGAAAGGAAATACTCAATAATTTAGGAAACTTACTAATATTTCTCTCTCTATAACTCTCTTTCTCATCAAATTTTTCTTCTCTCTGCTCCTCACTAGCCTTCTGCGGTGGTCAAGTGTGACAGTAGGATCTTGCTATTAGTAAAATAATATAAATAATAATCTCGGATGGTCACAATTACAAATAAAAAATAAAAGAAAAAGAAAAAAAAATAATCTTCACGATACAAAGTCATGTTACAAAAGTTTGGTAATATAAATTAAAATGTAAAAGTAATAAAGAATAGTGTAGAGACACAAATAATAATAAAATCTGAGGCATGTGAAAGTCACAGTTTCCTTAAAACTAATTCACCCCCTCTTGATCGGCTGAGGACACGTGGACATCGGTCTCACAGGATGCAATGACGACATAGCTATAAATATCACCGAACTTGAAACTCTCAAGCAAACCAAACAATAGCAGAATAATACTTAAAAAGTATGCACGAAAGCCAGAGGGAGAGTTTTTGTTTTGAGTTTGAAAACTATAAGTTCAGCTTTAAATAGAAGGCTCAATTTATAAAGGAAAAAGGAGATCTGTGAGTCACTAGTAGTTAACTTGTTACTGGATTATTAAGCACAACATCAAATTCAATTATGATATCGAATTTTCCACCAACATTATTTGATAGTTATTGTTAAAGTAGAATTTGATAAATTTTTTCCATGATATGCCTTCTAGAATTTATATATTCTGATTTATTGGAATAAATAAAATATTGTACGAAGAGGTAAAATTCGTCATTAATTTTTCCTCTTCCATGTGAGATTAATATCCCACTTATCTCATATGACCTCATATTGGCTCAATTTAAGAATGAGCTTCCATAAATTTATATTTGACCCATCCATTTTCTTCCAATTCATGAGAAATAATTTCCCATTCACACCCATTTAACTTACCATTTTTCTAACACTTGCCATGCGGACCATCTTTCAATTGAAGGCAATACCTCTATTTATTCACCACCTAATGCAAATTGCCTTAAACAGCCTTAATTATAAGGCATATACAGCTAGAGCTAGTGTTGGCCATGGGTCGGTTTGGGTCCAGAACCGGCCCGGTCAAAACCGGAACGGGCCAGGAACTAGCCTCGAACCGTGAGACTTAAGGCTCAGGGTCGATTTTACTGACCTCAAAAACCGGAACCGTCGATTCCGAACCGGAACTTGAATCGGCATGGAACTGACAGTTCCGAACCTGAACCAGAGGAATGGTTAAAAAAAAATTCAGTTGTCAGCCTGCAGGCCCTCGCCCCCCAACAAAACCCCACGCAGCCCTACCCCACACGCAACCCTCTGCCCCACTTTCACTTTTTCATTTTTTTAACTTTTTTTGAATTTTCATGCTATGTGATACAAAATACAAATAAAGTTCATTGTATAAATCACCATTCAAATCTTGACACGTGTAGATTGATCATTAATAATTGTAAAAATTTTACTTGTGTTAAGAATTTAACTGTGATTTCACAACGAACTCGTTATATAAATCAAATTTTATTTAATTTAACAAAACCACATGCAACCCTGCCCCCTTTCACTTTTTCATTTTTTTAAACTTATTTTGAATTTTCATGCTATGTGATACAAAATACAAATAAGTTTGTTATGCAAATCACCATTAAAATATTGACATGTGTAAAATTGATCATTAATAATTGTAAAAATTTTACACGTGTCAAGAATTTAACAGTGATTTCACAACGAACTCGTTATATATATCAAATTTTATTTAATTTTAATAAACATTGAATCAGTCGATTCAGAACCGGACGAAACCGTGGTTCCGAACCATCCCTGAACCGTCCAAAGGAAGGTTCAGGACCGGTTCCAAGGAGCCACGGAACCGGAACCGTCCGGTTCTGAAACCGTGGCCAGGACTAGTTAGAGCTTTGATTAGAGATAAGGTGCTGCCAACTTGAAGCTTCCATATATTACACAAGTGCTCACTTAATCGATAAGAAAAAATTTTCTGAGCCGTCTTAATAATAAAAAAAAGTGACTTTACATTCTAACACAGGAATGGGTGAACATGTGGAAATGCCTCTCTGATGGTGACGCTTCTTCACGTCAAGAAGCGACAAACCCATCAACCTTTTGACTCTGAAATTCGAGTGCATGCTGCAAATCTGCTTGCTCTTCCAGTTTCCTCATCCACTACATGTCCTGAGAATTATAAAAATTCCTAGGCTACGTTTGATAGGAAGGAACGGAAATTCATGGAATGGAATAGATTTTGTAAAGTAAAATGCAATAATATTGATAGTATTGGTAAGTTTTTGTGTTAATTTTAACGATGAGAAGGAATGGATTTGACATAAATTTGATATAAGAGTGATGGAACGAGTGTTCATGAAATTTTTAAATGAATGCTCGTTCCATCATTTCTAGTAAAAAACTTCATCATAATATGATGTATACATCAATTTTTAATAACATAGCCACATAAAAATCTAGAATGAAAGAGTAAAAATCAATTTCTTTCCATTCATGTCTATCAAACATAACATTAGTTCGTTGTGTTTCACGAGAAAGAAAGTATTCGGTGGAGCGGCCATTCCACGTAGTCGATACTGACGTGATGTATTTGTCCAATTAAAATTTACAATTTATTTATTTGTCCAACTAGGGTTCACCATTTATTAAATTTTTTAATATTTATATAATATTTTCAATTAGGGTTTGCCATTTATTTAAGGTTTATTTATATTATTTTGAGAACTTTTTAGGATTTAGTAAGCATAACTAAATAATTATTGATAACATGTGAAGTCTTGATTTGACGGATATACTAGATCAGCATCGTCTACGTGGTATAACCGTTCTACTGAAAACTCTCTCGTGTTTCACGCCCAAGATAAAATGTTACATAAAAGTCGGCACTATCCTTGTCGTCAGGATGGAATTTCCTTTTCCTACGCCAGAACACACAACGCAACATTGAAGGGAACACGTCAGAACAAGCGGCACTTACATGCCCTATAGATCGACCATCATTAGTCGAAAATTCTTAATGATAACTTCTGCGGTTCATTTGTAAACCGCGATTTTCACAATTATGATTTTAAATTTTCAACTTCTCCAATTTGTCTCACTGATTTTAATGTGGGGAAGGGTCATTATGGTCATTTCTTAGAGGGGTAAAATTGTCATTTCAATCTTAATAAATGACCATTAGGACTTCCATTAATTTTCTTAACTTAATATTAGTAATATGGTAGATGTGGAGATGAATTGAAAGTTCTTGACAATTTCTAATCAAAATAAAAGTTCATAATAATATTGAAAATCAAGCTGATTTCGTGCATTAAATGATTATTTAGCTTAAATTTTTTAACTCAAATCAGTAGAATAAGCATCCATTCAAAAATTTCTTAAATACCATCGACCACTCTTATTAAATTTGTGTCAAATTCATTTCCTTTTAAATATTAACACAAATTTACTAATTAACTTAAATATCATTATATTTTATTTTCTTAAATTCATTCCTTCTCTGCTATTGTA
>JAOYND010216450.1:0-14461 GCA_025802135.1 Lagerstroemia fauriei
GCCAGAGGGGTCTCCCAGTCTGAAGCGCCATATATCCTGCAGAAATCCCGAGTGCAAGCCCGCACACACAGCCCATCAGAACCGCCTTCCATTCAATCCAACTTCCGAGCCCTGCATCTTCCTGGAAAGTCGAAGTCGATGATGGTGTTGGATTGACTTCACATGTCCTCGTCAGAGGTGGTCCGCACAAACCGGGATTCCCGGAAAACGAATCGCTCTTGAACGTGTTAAATTGCTTGCCTTGAGGAATGGGTCCTATGAGCTGGTTGTTAGAGAGATTTAACAGGGCCAGAAATGTGAGGCCCGCCAAAGCTCTTGGAATCTGTCCAGTGAGATCATTCGATGAGAGGTCTAGCCATTCGAGATCCGTCAAATTCCCAAGGGAAGATGGGATGGCACCTTTAAGTTTGTTGTGAGAAAAGTTGAGCCCTACGAGTGACCTTAGATTTCCAATATCCTCTGGGATCTCCCCTTGAAAGCTGTTACATGATATATCGATTAATACGAATGACTTTTGAACGTAGTAGATCTGCCATTCTCCTCCTTTCATAATCACACTCGTGGAATACGGTTTGTATAAATACTGCACCAAAGACTCTAGGTTTCCGGGTCGTTTGTCTCCTGCTGTCATGTCTCTGAAACTGATGATATACTGGGTCGGAATGTCGCCACAAAAATTATTGTGAGAGATGTCAAAAATGTGCAACTTTGGAAAAGGATGGATAACAAGGGCACTATTGATTGGACCATGGAACTTGTTGGATCTTAAAGAGAGAATGTACAGGCTAGGGAGATGTCCGAGCCAATCTGGAAACAAATCCTCTAATTCATCATCGCTGAGATTTAAAACTTCCAAGCTTTTGCATCTGGCCAAGGACCTCGGAAGTGCGCCTATCAGATGATTTTGGCTCAAGTCAAGGCTCTTCAGGCTACAATTGTTTGGGGCATGAATTTCAGGTATAGTGCCTTGGAATTTATTCATTGCCAGGTTAAGGATCTCCAAGTCGGTCAACACATTTAACAGGCACTGAGGTACGTTGCCAGTCAAACTATTGTTTGACAATTCAACCCCAAAAAGCTTACTTGCATTACATATCAAGGATGGGATATGTCCTGTAAACCTATTATTATTAATTCTATAATAGGTGGCAGTTGGAGGTGGAATTGGCATATTACCATCGAAGGAGTTACCAATCAGATCTATATGACTAAGATTTAACCCTAGAAAATAATATGGGGGCAGTCGGCCGGAAAGGTTGTTCGGACCTAAAAGCAAACGTGAAAGGTACGGGAAGGGGAATGATGTGGGATTGGGTTCAATGAAGCCATGGAAGTTGTTTCCCCCTAATTGCAAAACTCGCAGGGGGAGTGTTTTTAGCCAGAGGGGGAAAGTATCGGTTATTTCATTGCGGACAACAGAGAAATGTTCCAACACTGTACAGTTTGCTAGAGATCTCGGGAGCTGACCTTGAATCTGGTTGTAGCTCAAGCCCAGAACCACGAGGTTGCTCAGGTTCCCTAGACATGGCGGCATGGTGCCGGAGAGCTTGTTATCTGTCAAACCCAAGAATACCAACAAACTCTTCTGGCAGATTGAAGTCGGTATTTGTCCAGAGAGACTGTTACCTTCAAGATTGAGGAATTCGATATAACGGAGTGAGAAGAGGGTGCTGTTGGAATGAAGGGTGCCTTGGAGATAACTACACCGAAGGTTAACCTCGACCACATTACGAGTAAAACCGTTGCAGGTTATCCCATCCCATGTGCAGCAATCGGTGCCGTTCTTCCATGAGACCGTCCTTGGTCGAGAGCTATAATTGAAGCCATTTTCACTACAGAGAATTCTAGACTCGATCCTGGTGTTGACCGTAAGGGAATTACTGAACTGGAGTAAGGCGTCGCATTGATCAGCGTGGCCAGGGAGCCTGAATGGAGATGGCACGGCGGATGCCATTAAAGAAGATACAAGGTGCAGGGCAAGAAGGAACAGGAAGAAGGGCAGACTCGAAGTCGACCTCATGTGTGTGCCGTTTTTTTTTTGGCTTGGAAGCAAGAGAGACAATAAGATTCTGAGGTGGATGAGGAATTGGATGGAGGAATGTGCATGCAGATTGTTCTCTATGTATAGGAAACAATCCTATGGTATGACTACAAGACTGGAAATTGCGGGGTTACATCCATGATTCCAACATGCCGTACCATTTATGCGTTGGCAAACCTCGTAAATACGTATTATTTAAAATTAAAATGGATGGGGAGTTTAGTGAGAGTGTTTGATATAGTTGGTACAGCTCATGCCCTATGACCTAGAGGTCTTGAATTCGATCTCACTAGTAGGACTTCTCGTACCCTTTTATCCTCTCTTTCCTGCCACGTCGTGACATCGTTATACACAAGACTTTTTTGACGATTGCCCCCTTAACTCAAGAAATTCTATGAAATCCTATATAAAATTTACTGATTTTATCTATATTTTTAGTAAAATACCTTATTTTACCCCCTAAAATTCAATATTTAAGTTTTACTTCAATTTCGTCTCCTGGTTGGGTTTTTTGGATTCCCTCGATACAATTCCTTACGCTTTTATTTGTTTCCACTTTGCTTAGACCCTTACTGGCCTGTGCGCATTATCTTATACAGGGAAAAAGGGGTTACAGTTAATATAGAGGATTTGTAAATTTAACTATATTTTTTGTCAGTATACAATGCAGATATGTAGATATAGAATGATTTCGAATGAAGAGGGAATAAAATGGTACAGGTACTAACATCGATAAAAATAGAATTTAGAATCTCTTAACTTCAGATCGAGGGTGGTAGCACTAATGTCCATAGGCCGGAATTTGCTTTTCCGAGGGAAATAATTGGAAGCAGACAAAGTATGAGGACTTTTCGGTCTTCCAAGACGGCTAAACTAAAGTAGCGTATGGACTGGGGTTAGGCAAATGCTTAGATGAGGACATGAACCATCCAGGTCAAGTTGACTGACTAATTATTGTAGTGAAGTCCCGGTGATGAAGGGATAGAACAACGTATTAAACTCAAAAAATCGTGAACGTGAATTATCATTGTTCGATAAAATTTTGCGGTAACTCTGTATTCGTCGTGATGGTAGTGTTAGAGGTATTAATCGATCATTAAACTAATTTAATATTCTTCAGACAATACTATACCGGTTAGATACAAGACTTTCTCGTTATTACTTGATAGTTTTGATGTAGTATATTAAATTAATATGATTAAGTTATTTCTAGGATTTTTTTTTAGTGTTTTGTAAAAAAGATCGAAAATAGGTAAACATTATTGGTTTGTGACACCACGTCATAACATCACATGGCATGCCTGTTACACACAATAAACTCTTTGGGCTTGTCTAGATTGAGGGGTGAGGAGGGTTATGGAGGGGAGAGTTATGAGGGTGCAACTCTAACCCCTATTTGGCTAATAGGAGGTTTATGAAGGTTTACGGAGGTGCAAGTTCAACCCCTGCTTGGGAAATTAAAATAGGAGGGTTATGAAAGTTTATGGAGGGTTGATAACCCTCCTCCAAGCCAATTTTTCAACCCCAAATTGGAGGGTTATGGAGGGTTATACTCTACCTCCATAAACCTCCATAACCTCCCCCTCCATAAACCTCCTCACCCCTCAATCCAAACAAGCCCTTACTGTTTAGACATAAGCCAACCTCGTATTTTGAGGGAGTATTGGGTGTAATGAGTATATTACGTGACAAGGCCGTCATGATTCTACAAATCAATAAAATTTAGTTATTTTAAAATATTTTAGTTAAACCCTAAATATAAAAAAAAAACCTAGCATATTGAATCATATAGTCAGCAGTGCAATCCCGTTACGTACAGTACTTTTTCTGTAAATACTTATTAGTTAAAATAAAAGGGAAAGAGGAGTTGATACATTTACCCGCTCGCTTATGAATTAAAAGATGTTGTTGCTTCTGGATTAGCCTTAATATATGATAAATAAAGGGTAAATTACGTATTAAATCTTGTCATTTAACAAAATTTTTTTGCTTTATCATAACTTTTAAAAATATAAGAAATTATCACATGCTTTTCTCTTTTTTTTGCAAAATGTTATGGAGCCAACTCCGTTGTATTTTTCCGTTAAATAGTGATGTGACTATTGACTTATCATTCTTTATTATTGATATGTCATTTTTATTTACACACAGACAGAGAAATAGGAGAATTTGACCATATATTACTACTACAAAAAGAGATCTTAAACCTGCTCAGATACCAGGTAAAATCTGTCAGTCGACTGTAAAAGATTGGACTCGTATTTATATAACTGCCTAAAGTGATAGCTGTGTTATACTCATATTTGTTATATTTTAGAATTTTTTATTATCTATTCTATATAGTGTCTAATTTAAAACTCCGTGACATCCGTAGTAAAAATGCCAAGCCAGTAATAAAAATGTCACATCAGCAATTGAATCCGCAACATTTTATTGAGAAAAAGGAAAAAGACATTGAAATTTCTTGTATTTTTAAAAGTCGTGATAAAGTAGAAAATTTCGTCAAATATCATAATTTTTAAATAAAACCTTAAAATTTTGCAGCAGTAGCTCCGGTTGTTAGTAATAGGTCGCTTTCTGCACGCGTCAGCCACTATTTGATTGAGCCATGACAATGTGCATTGGCTGGATTCTGCTTTTCCGAGGGAAATATATTTTATTTTTTTTTTCCAGCAACACCTCTTTCATTTCATTAGCCATAGTGAAAACACGGTTTCAGTAGCAGCATTTACAGCAGAAACTCTCTCATTACAATCTTCGTACAAAGTAGAAGGAATCCGAGGGAAATAATTGGAAGCTTGACAAATTTGAGGACTCTCCCGTCATCCAAGACGTGTAAACTAAAGTAGCTTATGGACCGAGGATGTTGATAGACTCTGTCTCACAATTTAAAAATTCTGAGTTCAATTCTCACCGTGGAGTTATGCGCTTCTTATTTATCTTTGTTTCCTGTTCTTGTACTAGGCTCATATGCCTTCTTTATTACCGGAGAAAAAAAGTAGTTTATGGGTTAGGAGTAAGCAAATGCTTAGATGAGGACATGAACATAAAGATCAAGTTGACTGACTTATAAGGGAAAAAATACTAATTAATTCAAGTAGTTCGGCACTTGATTCTCCCAAGTAAAGGGATTGGGTTTGAGTACTTGTGAACTGAAAAAACTTATGTTGTTAGGAGATCTATGCATTAATGGATCAACCAAGTTCGAACTGAATCAATTAGAGACTCATGAGACTTCTCGATACCAGTGTAGCATATAGAAGAAAAATAAAATTGGAATATATGCAAACTGCACTCAAGCCTTGCACCAATTAAAAGCCCAGTTTCCCAAAGGGAAACTAACTATAGTTGACTGACTAAATTAAAGAGCTTGATGTAACGTAAGTAGTGGTGTGGTTTGAAGGTGTTGAGTTCGGGGAAGTGTAGAACGAGAGAATGATAATCGGATCGTATAAAGTGGGTCCTGTATATTTCGTGTATCCTCCTTCTCTTGGGTACATGGGATCCATATATATAAGAAAATACATGTCAATCAGTCAGCCTAAATCCCGAGATCTAAGATTCCGGGGGCATGGGCGATACAGAGGAGTGGGCGGTCCAATGGGACGGGCTGTCAGAGGAGTGGGCGGTCAGAGAGGCATGGGCGCCTCTCTGGACCTCTTAGACCAGAGCCCACGTCAATGGGCTTCCTTGATCGGACCAGGCCTTCTCGTTGGGCCGCGGTGGGCCGCCCTTGAGCGGGAGTGTGGGCTCACAGTCCGTACCCATCAGAAGGCTTGGAATTTATTCGTAAGGAGTAAGGAAAAATGGAGAGATTCCTTTTTTACTTGTTGCCGTGAAGTCCCGTGATGAATTGATTGAGTGACAGGTAACCTCAAGAAATCATGAAGGTAAATCATCACTTTAAGATGAAGACTTTTACAGTAACTTCATATTTACCGTGAATGAAGTATTTGAGATATTATATGGTCATTAAACAAACTAAAATTCTGCATATTTATACTATGGATCATACAAAATTTATTCATGAGTTTTTTTGTCTGTTATTCCACTAATATCCAGAAATCCAAACCTATGATACTCTAACTTTCACTACTCATAAATACTCGAATTCGAGACTTTTATTTAAGAGAACCGAGTGTCCAATCTCTTGAACCGATGTGAAATGTTTTTTTTAAGTCTCAGTGTTCTCACTGCGAAAGACCTTTAACTAGTCGCATTGTGGCTCGGCCGGGCCCTTTGCTTTCACATGTTTACGTGTGTAAGGAGTTTGATGCTTCCCTACTTGGTCTAGGATTTGCCCGCCAAGGCGACCACATTTTTTCCATGATAAGAGGGAAGTCGGTCCTTTAAATTTTGTGAACGGAGATAATTTATCTTGGTAGAGTTTTATCCCTAATAGGTCCACCCAAATCGAACTGAATTAGTTAAGATTCGTTAAATATATAGATGCCAATAGTACAGATAAAAGAAAAGAACAAGTGGTCGATGGGCAAGGTTTTCGATGACTTGAGTGCGTGTAGTCTACAAGCAACGAATTGGTGCACTGAACTTCGGTTTATTAAGGTTAATGGTTAAGGTTAATGTGTATGGATGTGAAAATGATATTCTCGAAATAAAACTTACTAAGAAAAATTAATGGTCATATAAAAGAGTTTTCACATTTGAGGATAATCACTACAGTACAGAAATTCCCAATAAACGCACATGACTGTTGACTTATCATTCTTTATTGTTGATATGTCATTTTTATTTATACACAGGCGGAGAAATAAGGGAATTTGACCATATGAGATCAAGTTTACTATTGTTGTAGAACAAGATCGTAAACCTGCTCTGATACCACGTTAAATTTGTTAGTTAACTGTGAAAGATTGGACTCATATTTACATAACTGCCTAAAGTGATGGTGATTTATACTCGTATTTATTATATTTTAGAATAATTTTTATTATCTATTCAATACAAGTGTAATTTGCAACAATTTCTCTATTTCTGTATAAAAAATGCCATGTCAACAATGAAAATATCATGTCAGCATACCACATCAGCAACTAAATGGAGAATTGTAACGGAATTAACTCCGTGAAATTTCGTGGAAAAACGGAAGGTACGTAACAAATTCTTGTATTTTTAAGAGTCTGAGACAAAGTAAAAAATTCATCATATGTCATAATTTTTCATGCAATTTACCCCGAATAAAATCGTAAAAATTTACAGCAGTTGCTCCGGTTGTTAGTAATAGGTTGCTTTCTGCACGTTAGCCACTACTTGATTGAGCCACGAACACTGTGCATTGGCTGGAATTTGCTTTTAAGGAAATAAATGGAAGCTGACAAATTCGAGGACTCTCCAGTCATCCAAGACGCATAAACTAAAGTAGCTTGTGGAAGGATATGATCTTAGTACAATGGCATGAGACTCTGATTGACAATCTAAAAGTTCTGAGTTCGATTCTCACTGCTAGAGTTATGTAGTCCTTTTTATCTTTATTTCATATCATTGTACTAGATTTTTGGACCTTTCTTTATCACAAAAAAAACTTATGGACATGAACATCCAGTAGTTCCGCACTCGGCCCTCCCAAGTAAAAATTTCGGATTCGAGTTATTGTGAATTGAGAAAACTTATATTGGAAAAGATCTACAACTTATTGGAATGACCCAATTCAAATTGAATTAATCAAAACCACGTAAAATTTCCTGATATATAAAAATGACATTGATACAACTGCGCACTCAGGTCTTGCACCAAAAGCCACGTTCTCAAAGAGAAAACTATAGTTGACTGACCAAACTAGAGAGCTTGATGTAACGTAACTAAGGGTTTGGTTTGAACGCTTGGAATTTATTCGCAAGGAGTAAGAAAAATGGAGAGCTTTTACGGGAGCAAGTAAGAGAAGAAGTCCTTTTTTACTTGTTACCGTGGAGTCCGGTGATGAGGTAATTGAACGACGGGTAAACTCAAGAAATCGTAAAGGTAAATCATCACCGTAAGAAGAAGATTTTTGTGGCAACTTCATATTTACCATGAATGAAGTATGAGAGATACTATATGATCATTAAACTAATTAATATTCTACATATTTATACATTGGATCATAAAAAATTTATTCAGGGATTTTTTTTTACCTGCACCACTGGTATGCAGAATCCCTATGAGCCTCTCAATAATTCAGTTTAAGTTAAGTCAATACACGTCTAAGGAATAAAACTCTCTTGGATTGGATTTTTACTATTCACAGACATTCCAATCGGAGACTTTTATTTTGACACATTTACGTGTGGAATGAGTTTGATGCTTCCCCACTTGGTCTAGGATTTGCCCGTCATCCGACCACAATTTTTTTTCCATTCAAAGAGGGAAGTCGTTTATTCGAGTCTTGTGAATAGAGAAAATTCACCTTGAGAGAATTTTACCCATAGTGGATTCACTCAACTTGAACTTAATTAGTCAGAACTCGTTAAATTTCTGGATACCAATGATACAAATAATAATAAAAAAGTCGTCCCCGGGCAAAGTCTTCGATGACTTAGTGCGCGTAGGCTACAAGCAACCAATCGGTGCGCGGTGTAACTTGTTCTGAAAATGACTGAAATCGATCCATAACTTCATGCTATTTTTTTATATCGATGGTGTTCGTTACCGTAACAATCGACTAATCCACCGGTTATTGTATTATACGGTCTAGGACCCTTCATTAAACCCCAGACACCAACCCCTGGAAGAGTCAAACCATGAACCTAGTCTACTGCATGTTATTAGCTTACCAGCGGGTCCGTCTCTCGGAGGCATAACTTCATGCTATTAGAGAAAGAGAGCTTGACACAATTTATACCGCTCTCGCTCTATGACATGAAGGTTCTGTGTTCGATCTCATCTGTAAGACTTTCCGTGCCCCCTCTTCCTTCCACTATTTCTAAGCTTATGTATCTCCTTATACACCAAAAAAAAAAAAATTCATGCTATTAATACTATGCCTAGTCATATTATTAATTTTTACTAAGCAAAAAAAAAAAACATTCATATTGTTAATGTATCCTTCTCATCTTATGGAAATTGTCCTTCAAACTTGACATATTTCACATGAACAAAAATTTATCTAAAATTAACTAAAACGCATTTTAAATTTTGTTATATCAAATTATTCTAAGTTTTTAGAAATTAAATAAAAATTATGAAAACCTATAATATATTTAATTACTTAACAGTAATAAATCTTATAAAAGATGTTGAAATAACTTTATATTCATAAAGTTATTAATATATGAAAAAGAAAAATAAATATGTTCTAATAAAATATTCAAAACCTACAGTATAATAAGATTCTAGGTAGGTCCGGTTCTTTCATTAAATATGGTACTGTGAAATTCAAAATTTAGGAATCGATTCTACGCATGATAGAGTGTAAAATTGACAGTATGCAAATACACGTGCCAAACAAGTAATACAACGATAGGTTTTGAGAATTGTTCGAGCCTACTATAGACTCCATCATGACAGCCAAAGTTCTACCAAAGTTTTTTACTTTACTTTTCAAGAGTGAATGAAGTACATTGAGACGGACTATCATTTTATTCTTCAATATATTCTCAATGAATTATTCATATCCATTGTAATGAATCCCGAGAGCCATCTGTTTATGTCTATACCAAGTTTCATCCTCCATAACTTTATCTTTTCTATTTTTTTTGCACCACACAGTATTTTCGGGCCAACTGAAGTGCACCTCCAGACTAATTTACGGTCGGGTCAGATTCCCTGGGAAAATTCTTGTCGACCCTTCCAACCTGGAGATCGATCATGGGATCACCCATTTATGAGTTTACTGAAGGAACCCTAGGCCAATCTCAAGTTGGTTCCTCTGTAACTTTATCACACAAGCTGTTAAACAATTACATTATGGATGGCAATGGGCCAGCTTGGGACTGATATTTAAAGACTAGGACCTATCATGTACCCTTCCACTCGTCAACCCTGCGTGACTTGTTTCCTGTCATGGGCCATCTCAACTCACCCAGCCCATTTCAACCCGATTTTAAAAATATTTAAATACTATGTTAAATATAATCTAAGATACAATATTGATTTATTATTATGTTATATAGTTAAATAAAGTTCAAATTTACGTAATTTTAATAAAATAGAAAATAACATGTTATTTATCAAGCAATAGTTCTCACAGACTAAATAAAAATAATTTTAAAATATATAATTACGTAATATTATGTAACAGATCAGATTGGGATAGATTGAAATCGAACATGTTATCTGTATTGATGTGATAATTGTGGTTGAGATTGTTTTGTTTGGATTATGATTATGGAAACATGTTTACTGATATGAGTTCACCTGTATTGCGGTGATTATGTATTATGTCTTATATTAATATGGATTGAATTGGCTGAGGCATTTATGTAAATATTTGATGTATGGTGATTCGAATAAAGTTGAGATATGTTATTGGATAGGAGACTGGATACGAGGTATGTACGATTATAATATGTATTCAATATTTGCTGATAAGGGTTTGTAAATGAGTTCAGTTGTGTAATTGTAAGTGAATTATTATGTTTATTAATTATATATAATTCATTTTACCTTAGAATTGAATATTCACTGAGATGCGGCTCACATCTACCGCATATTATTTTTACAGATAAGTTGGAGTTTATTGGATCGACATGGTGAGAAGAGGCAGCTTTTGATAGTAGGGAATCGACTGGAGATATTAATAGGAGTTATTTTGGTTATTTATACAATTATGTATTATATGTCGCGGCCCAAAAAAATTTGTATCGCACTTTATGATTATGAATTCTAGGTAATTTTTTTAATATATATTTTTATTTTGGGATATCCATAACAGTCATTCTTAATACTTATACAGTTCTGTATTAGTATGTTGTTGCCCGAAAATTTGGCGTAGTTTTGTACTTGGATTTCAGGTATTTTCATAAGTTCTATAGCAGGTTTTGCGATATAAAATATTATAAGGTGAAACTCTGTTGAATTTTCGGGTCGTGACAGACATGATGAGTAACGTTCGGAAGATGAAGAAGATGCCTCATTGAATGGGGGGAGTTCTCACTCCTACATCTATTTCAATGAATGTCAGGGAGGACGAAGTGGAAGATGTCTCCGCATCCACATTGGAGAGAAAATGATGTTGTCTTTATGTTTAATTGCATGTATTGTGGATTGGAAATATTTTTAATTAATGAAATAGCAGTGATCGTGAATAATCGTGATCATCTTATTTCTTGAGAATAATCAATTTATTTGATAGATAAAAAATATTTAATCAGTAATTTATTAATCTATTAAATTATTTTAATTAATCTAATTAAATAGATATATTAATTAGTTTCTATGGATTACCGACAGAATATCTATCAGTATTATATGATAAATTACCGATAAATAATCCGTAGGTAATCCGTTGGGAGTTTCTTACAGAATTTTCCTGACGGATTATCTATCGGTAATTTGTTTGGAGTTCCTACGGAGTTTCCGATTCTTAACAGAATTTTGACGGACCAAAATTTGCAACGGGATTTTTGCAATGGATTTAATTCATCGGGGATTCTTCAAAAAATTGTGTTTCCCACAGATTTTCGATGGATACTTCCGTCGGGCGAAAAATAGTTTTCTTGTACTTGTAGTGTACTTGAGTTTGAGGGGATATTTACATGTATGGACAACGATAATTCAAGATATATTCACGGGATATATTCTAAGACCAATTTCACTCCTAATTCATCTACGAGATCTAACCTATAAATTGACATCTTCTAAACCTATTCCAAATCCTAAAATAACAAAAGGCTCCGTATCCAATTCTCATCAATGAGATTCTACGCACCTCTTTGTCCCTCTTCCTTCTATACTCTTCTAAGTTAATGTGTCTCATTTATACACCGGAAAAAAATACCTGAATACCAAATAAGTGATTCTTCTTCTCTACAATATTTGTCACTAAGTGAAAAATAAAAAATGTTTCATTGTCTAATATGCTATAATCTTTTACAGTAGACGGTTATGATGCTTTTGATGTTTCACTGTAACATGGTATTAGATAACAACACAATGAATTAGCTACTTGAAAGTTTACTACAATTTGGCTATATGGAAAAATAAAATGGAAGAACTGGGAAACTGAAAGATGACTGTCTAGTCTACTTAATCACACCTGTCAAAACAAGCAAGCAAGGATAGTTCTCTCACTGTATTCAGTTGGCGCCTAGGCAGCGTCGAGGAGAAAAGGAACTGTATCCGGGTCTCTGGAGGATTCGAACGAGAAGTGAAATCTGGAGTTTTTGATCTACCACAGTTATCTTGATGCAAAAATCGATGCCATCTTTATCTATTCTTTCTGAGTTTTTACATACATTTGCAGAAGCTCGAAGAGAAAATTCAATGCTGGTGAGACACGAAGTCCAGCAGAACATACTCGCAGCGGCGCCTGGATTCGATATTGGAGAGAGGTGTATCGCATTCCGCACAGGTCTACGAACTCTTCTAATCAAATTATTGTGCAGAAATTCCGAGTAAACATCGCATAACCTGAGCATCGTGCCATTCACAGAGTCTATTGATAATCATCGAAGCATACAATCTGCAACCAGAAATGGTTTGGCAGATGATTTATTTCAATCAGAAGCGCCAGTTCTGAATCATACGAAGCGGTCTGATATAACATGTTTTTACTATACGAAATCCTTGTATCTTATAGATAGGTCAGGTTGGAAAACAATCATGAACAAATACCATAAGTTCATAGAGGCATGCCATCACAGCTTCCTCGATCAATCGAATAAATCAAGAAATAGCAGCTGCAACAGGAGCTGAATATGCAGCAGCAATACAAGAGTGCATTCCCAGATGGAAACCGAAGTTTCCAACCACAATCAATGTAACAAGTTAACTACACCGAGTATGGAACAATTAGCTCGCAAGGACCACAATGTCAGATTATTTCCCTGAACGATCCGGAATTTTTCAACCGGGAGATATGGTCTCCAACAAGACACCAACCTTCATCTTCTTCTTCAACCCGACTCAACACCAACCAACCCCACATCGAAAAATCTCATGTTACCATCATGGCGCATCATCACTATAAGCATTGTATTCGTGATCATAGCTATCCTCAATGTTGAAGGAGTCATAACCCAAGCGAGCCAGCAGCCTGGTGGCAGAAAGGCAGCTCGAACCCAGTCTGCCATCCACTACCCGCCAGCTGATCAACCGATGGCTCGAGACCATGTCGTTCGACTTCAATTTTTGTGCTCCCTTGGTCTTGTCCTTGGATTTCTAGACGGGGCCCACATGGTAGTCAATGCACCGGGGCTTGACACACTTGCCCGTGAACTTGGAGTGGTTCGTGGGCTTCGACGGCACTTTGGTGAATAAGCCGGCAGTTGGAGGTTAATCTATCCTGTTGACGAGCTGGGATCCCTCTCTGGGGTTGTATGGACCGGCAGGATCCCGGACCATCCGTGCTGTCGACCCTCTCTCTCCATATTTGGAGCAGAACCTTGAGCTGAAAAGGAAAATATGATTCAATGAATTGAAGTGAAACAAGGAATTCATTGGATTGAGAGGTGTTCGGTTGGGGAGGATTGAGTGAAAGACTTGAGAAACAAGGAGTTCATTGGATATGGATCGCGTTTCTTGTGGAGCAAGAAAATGGACGGTTGACATTGAGAAAATAATTAAAGGAAATTGGAAAATACTATGAAAACGGGCTAGCCATTAAGATATATGATTAAGAATGTGAGCTCCGAGGCATGGAGTTTGATATAGTAATACCACTCTTATCAGTCGAGCAAGAAAATGGATGGTTGACAGTGAGAAAATAATTCAAAAAGGAAATTGGAAATAGTAAGGAAACGGGCTAGCCACATATGATTAAGAATGTTAACTTTGAAAAAGGGAGTTTGGTATAGTAATACCGCCTTCGACGGGAGAGTGTCTCGTGGAGCGGTTGTGCCACGTGGGCCACGTGGTACCACCACATAATCAAAACTGACATGTCACGTGGGCGGATGGACCGCGTAGTATCACCGCACTTGAGACTTTCTCAAATCGTGGACCGTATAGGTCTGGAAGGTGCATAAAAAAGAGGAAATAAAGAGGGCATGGTAAGTCCTTTGGTGAGATGCCCAAGACCTTTAAATCATTGGGTAATGAAGGTGTCAACTGTACCAAATCCTTTTTCTCAATTAAAATTAAATTTTAGGTAGATATCAACTTAATAGGATAAACTCTACCACTTATAAATTTTCACATCATGATAATCGCACTCACAATATCGTGGTCACATATCGAACACAAGTTTGAGATTGCACCAAACCCACATCCGGTACCTGCTGGTAAATTTAATCCTCGTCACTGTCCATTTATGGAACCTTCGAA
>JAOYND010216548.1:0-14454 GCA_025802135.1 Lagerstroemia fauriei
TATATGCCAACAATGGTATGATTCTACTTTCTCGGATATTGCTATATTTCTAATTAAGGAAATTACAAAGACATCATGTCCAGATTTCGAAACCATTATGGATCCACTTAAGAGTGGGGTGTAGTCCTAGCTTAGACATGGTTGAAAAGGTTGATAAGATGCCTGGATGATTTCTCTCTGTTATTTTTCCCCTCCTTTTTTGATTAGTAAAAAGATACTAATAGTAGCAGCAACTTAAGTACTCCGTCACGTAATATTTGGACTTTCGCGTGCAATCGCAAACATATTAAACGAACTGAGCTACTGATACTTATACTGGCCCCTGCAAATGCAACACCCTAAAAGGCCTATTGTAGTATGAGAAATCGGAGTCCACTAGGACCCGAACCAAATCTCGCATCTGGTACGAAAGAATTAAGAGTGGCATGGAATGAATAAATTCATTCTTTTTTTTCTTTTATATTTCTTACCTGATTACACTTATGAGACTTATTATGTTTGTTTTATTCGTGCGGACTTTTCTTTTAAGTTTGTGAAATGATATTTTCTTTTAAAAAAATCATTCTATAACTTCTCACAAATACTTTTTTCATATTTTAAAAATAAATATAAAAATTAGTAATTTTTTCATTTATTATTACAATTCATATTATAAAATCTATTTCACACCTTTTTTGTCCATTCTTTTTTATGAAACGTTATAAACCAATCCTTTCTAATAATATTACTGATTTCCATGGGCCGACTCGACTACCGTGTGTCGACACCAGACAATGGCGAGTGGGCGACACCGGCGGTTGCTTGGCGCGTGGGGGTGGGGACGTACCGCGGGGAAGATGTCATCCAGCCAATCAGAAAGCGTAAAATGTTACGGGCGCAACGGTGGAATAGATTCGGTCCATCCCGCTTACTTTTGGGCTAAGGATGCTTGCTCCGCCAGGCATCGGCAGATAATTGATATTGGACGGGCTAACATCAGACGTACACGTGTCCCTGTACAAATAGGGAAATGTGGGGCCCGCATACTTTAATTGGGATTTGGCGTGGTGTTAGTGCCGTGGGGAACAATTCCATATACGCCAAATCTATGCCTGTCCTCACATTATACGCTTTTAAATGGACCCCCGGTCTAATAAATCGGATTCAATGCAGTGACAGTGGATTTTAAATTCGATTATTATTAGTGAAATTTTTTTTATTTTTTATTATTTTAATATTCTATCATCTTTTAATCATATGTGCCTCTTTTTCTACGCAAAAGAATCGGACATGTCTGTTTAATTCCAAGGAACAGTCATAAATTACACAAATACAAAAATAAAAATGTAATAATAAGATGCAACATAGATTGGTTGAGGTAGTTCGTCGCATCTTCTCTTCAAGAAACGCTCAAAATTTGAATAATACAGATGTAGAAATGCATCATTCAAGAAGTTCTACAAATTAGTAAGTTGGTCTGGCTTGAACCGAAATTAATGAATATCGTGGAGAGACCATGTATGACATATGTCGAAATTGTAATGATATATGAATAACAAGTGGTGGTCTACGGAGAATTACACTTAACTTACGAAGAATTACATGTACATCACATCTTTTTGATAGACCGACAACACTGGGAATGAAAATGAAGCACCTTTTTGTATTTATTATCTTTTAATTAGTAGATATGATTAACCACAGCCAACGTAAACGGTCTAACGGTCTAAAACTTACTCTCGTGCTGTACAGTAAGGTTGAGATCATAGGTTCGAGTCTATCTCTTGACCTTGTGTCCTAGCGGACATACTTCTTAGACCATACTGAATCTTTAGTGGTTCTACACTGACGGGATCTATGTCAGTACTAGTTGTTCAGTTAGTTTAATGTGTTTGTGATTGCATATAAAACCCGAAAATTATGTAATGTGGATGTTTTTTTTGGACCGAACGTAATGGGAATGGTTGGATCACTTTACCCATTAAAAAAAAAAGACATTGATTCCCTTTACCCATAAAGATGCTTTACTGTTTTGGTTTTAGACTAATTATGTCGTTGAAGATGTTTTATTTTAATCCATCGATTCTCTGATAGGTGCTTTAGTCGAACAAGGCATCACAAGATTAATCAATTAATAGTCGAAGCTCTTTCTTACGGTGTTAGTAGCAGCTGTTAACACAACCTTTGCATTCTAATATGTTTCCAACTTTTGGAACAAACGGTTGTGGACATCCTGAAAATCGAGCGTGAATGCAATATTTTAGTACAAAATCTTTTGTTATAAGCACAAAATATTATTTTTTTTATGATGTACAAAATAAGCATATAGGTTCTCTTAGAATTGGTAAAAGGAAGATGAGATAAAAGGGATATGAGAAGTTTCACTAATGAGATCGAACCCAATATCTCTAGGTCACAGTGTCAAAACGGTACCAACTGTACCGAGCCATTTTTCTTCAAAATATTTTTTTTTAAAAATAATAGAGTGATTAGATCAAGATGAGTATTAATGAATAAATGATAAAGAGTGAATAACCTAACTGAACTTGTATTTTGATCAAATTCTCACTTTTAACATGAATTTTTTTACGTGATTTAGGACGACACAAACTATGATACATTTATTTTGTTTAGCACGGTCTTTTTTTTCTGTCGAAATTAATGGAAACCGTTAACTTTTCCTTTTTCCGTAAAAATTGACGTTCCAGATCAATTAAAACTATTACTTTTGGCAGAACTCGTTACGCGGATCTAGACTGGATAAATTTCCCATAGTTTATATCTTTCTAGATAACGAGAAAAAAATTGTGTTAAAAGTGAGAATTTGGTCAAAGTACAAGCTCAATTAGAATAGATGGCTTTGATCATTCAAAATCTCACACGGAATCAAAATACAGGCTCATAACTCCAAACACATGTTTTCCCTCTCGAGAAATTCATTTCACACGACGGACCTTGAAATTGCTACTGCACACATGAAAGGACTGACTGCGTCACATATTAATAAGATTAATCTTTTAGAGTAAACGTTAGGAGCTGACGATTGAGTACCTTCTTTATCACAATTTGAGCTAAAAATATTATTAATTTGGAGGAGTAAGTAGGTCAAGAGAGAAAATTTTTGTAGTTTCTTAAATTCAACATCAATAATTGATGGGACAAATTGCCTTGAAAGGTCATTTAAGATTCCTAATCTGGCCGTGTTTGTTAACAACAGTATTGCCATTGCCGCACAAAAAAGGGGCCAAAACAGGACTTGCCAAAACAGGAAACGGCGGCGGTGGTTAATGTTCACACTGTCACCCCCCTGACGTAGAGAGAAGAAAGACCAATTTTAGCTACCTAAAGCTCGATGGGTTCACCAGCCGATTTGACCTAAACTAATTAAACTATTATTTTTCCCGGTGTAATGTTTAAAAACCACTGAATAAATCTTAGAAATTCCATGTAAGATGCACGTGTAAGATAAAATTCTCGGGTTTTGATGCAGTGATACTCGTCCTTATGAGTGAGATATTCATGTCATTCGGTTTCTCTTCCCCCATTTTTGCTTTATATTCATGGGTCTTCACTCTGATAAGAAAAAATAATGGTTGATAGCGTTCATAAACATACAAGACGATTAGGAAAGTGCGATATTTCTCTGACATATACAATATTCTTATTATTATGGCAATAGTTACTTTTATTTTGGAAAAGATGCTTGTGCGTTTAGAAATAGACAATGGAGAGAAAACCATAGGAAGAGAGAGTGGAACCCGGGACATTTTGAATATGAGATGAGTCTATTCCCTTTAAATAAAATCTCATGTTCGAGTCTTATGAATGAAGAGAATTCATGTTGGAAGAGTTTTATCACCTAGTGAGCCCACTCTCGGCTCGAACTGTATTAGTCAGCGCATACGGAGCTTTTGAACACCAGTGGTTCAGACAGAAAAAATCTGAGAGAGGTGAGAAACTCTTAGGAAAACACAGCACACTGTAAACTACTATAAGAAAGTACTGGTACTTTACTTTTATTGAACATGAGAACGGTAGAGTATCAAGACATTTACCTAATGGTTCAGTTGAACTGTGTTAAGGTAGAGTGCCAAGGCACTGAATATATCTTATCCCCGCTATATATGTGCATTAGTTTACCAAGCACATATAATGATGAGTACATGATCTTCATTATTAGCGTTATAATATTGATGGCACATATAGAGACCCATCTCCAAGACAAATCCAGAAGACTCATTTCATGTAGGGGTTATCTTACACTGTCCGACCTCATTCGATCGGTCGGTAACACTGATCAGTGGTGTGCCAGCACGACCTGCCTCGAAGAAGATTGCGATATTAGTGCGCCAGATGTGTGGACATCTAATTAGATTTTTGTGACAAACATCCAATAGTACCATAGGGAGCATGATGGGTCGTTTGGTCACAACCCATATGCATGTGCTGAATTTTACATTTTCTTCACGTATTGAAATCCCTTTTGCTTTTTTTCTTGGTAAGACAGGAGTATTAATATATGATTAGAGAAGAAAGAGTCAATAGGTGGAGAGAGTTTTGTGTGGAATGGGTAGACAATACTGACATAATGTCACAAATCAATAAAATTCAGTCATTTCAAGATTTTTTAATAAAACCTTAAAAATAAAAAAATAATCATATAAATAATTGAATCATATTGGTTCATGTCATTATATCAGTACTATCACGTAATATACCCATTACATGCAAAATTCTCTCCGGGAAGTGGGTGGTTCCACCATATCTCCGCCCTTACATCAAGTATAGTCCAAATACCTAACAATCCAACATCAAATAAATGGCCTAACCCCTCGGAGGAGAATTGAAAAACAGAACATGTCTGAGCATTCATCCCGTCCGTTCAAGCCCGCGTGTCCGCGACCTCGTTCGCCTCTCACTGAAAGTCTCAACTAGCATGTGTGTCGATTCAGAGCCTCTTACTTGTGAGTCAGAGTCTTGTATCATTGCATTAAAATCACTTTCTCGACGGATGCTTACTCTTCATCCAATGGTAGGGGAAACTCTTGTATGTAACGAAAGTATTATGTGATAATGCTGACGAGAGTTTCACTGTTAGGCTCAAATTTTATACAAATCTTATTTGCATTTTTGTTAAGTAACATTATTTCGTGTCAATAAAATCCGTCTCTTTCCATTCTTCCTTGAGTTTTGTCTCTGCGATAATTACAGCAAAAGTCCTATATGTTTATCATTTTTGGCAATTGAATCCTATAAGTTTGAAAATTACTAATTCAGTCCTATAATATCTGTTCCGTTAACCTTTAAGTCCAAATCGTTACTGTTTTGCGGACATGGACTTCACGCCATCAACAATTCCGTTAACGGAACATTGACATTTCAAACTGAAAGTTTAACAAAATTGATCTTATAGGACTAAATTAGTCATTTTCAAAATTATAAGACTTAGTTGCCAAAAATAATAAACATATAGGACTTCTACTGTTATTTTCCCGACTCCCTGTCTCTAGCTGACAAGTAGTTAAATTGTTTCAAATCATCTTCTTTTTTTCCCTTGCAAAGTGTCTTATTCATGCATGCACCCTACATGCTAGACATTATCACTATCTAAGATAATCTCAGCGTTGTGTTGATATCATTTTCGACTTAGGACCAATTAATCCTAAGCTCCGTTCTCGTAGAGAGATTTCCCATGTCCTTTCATTTCTCCTTTCATTTTACATGTTCTAGTCCCCAATCCTATTTAACAGAAAAAGAAAAAGGAAGAAGAAGTCAGATAAATATGAAATGACTTATTGATCAAGAACTATTCAACAATCCATTCAGGGACGCATCCACAAGTCTCAATCAAAGGGCGAAACTCAATAGAGAGTTAGTGAATGCATCTCGGGAGACAAACTAAGCTAACTCAGCAAAAACACATAAAATTTAGTAAAATTTGTGACAGGTTTTCCCGAATTTCGGAGGGAGGGATCACCTTCTACACCACCTTAAATTCATCTCCGAATCAATCAATAATGTGAAAGTCATAGATTGATCAAAATTTTTCTCCCTTTTTCCAGCTTACACGGGGGTTGATGGGGACATCATCTGATCTTGTCCATTTTCTCAAACCAGAAACCTCTCCGGTGTTGTAGTAGGAGAAATCGTGGTCTCTCATTGGCGGGTTAAGTAGCAAAAGTTATTGTAATTACTATATATGGCTGTTGTTTGATGACCAACTTTGGGAAACACAACAGCCTCCCAACAAACAGATTCTGGTGATCGAAGCAATATCCATTTATTCCCTTTTCCTTGGCTGCATGCATGACTGTTTTTCCCACCCGTGCGATGCCAGTCAGAATCTCGGTTCCCTCCAATTTGGGAAATTATACGATTGGGGGTGTCGATTCATGGGTCTTAATTAAGAGAGATGATTTAATTTGATACGACATCCGAGTCCAAAGTTTCAAAGATTGACGATAAGTAGCAAGAAGGTGCACTGAAACGAGGTAGCGGGTTGGTGGTTGTGAAGATCTACCCTCATTGTTTAAATTTGTATTAGGCTTCAAGAAGTCGGGTTTGCGCCTGAACCTAAGTCTCTCGTATATTTTCACGATGTTGGATTCTTAAGACCCGCCTGGATGTGAAGTCAGCTTGCTACTAGTATGAATCGAAGCAATGTACCTAGAGAGATATGCAGGACAAGTACAAATTATGAGATGCATAATAATCTGATAGGATATGGTATCCAATTTCTTATATTTCTAAATTCTTTTATCGCGTTTCTGATGTGGGGATTGGTAACACTTGCTATGCTCTTTCTGGCGTGGGATTCATTACTCGAAATTGAGTTTCGCAACCCCATGTATTTTGATCTCTTTATTGGATTTATTTTGATTATTCGGTAGATTACGGTCGTGCCTATCCCATTTAAAGTATGTACAAATGTAAATTTCAGGCTCGGGTTAAATTGAGTTTACTGAAATGATATGCAAAATACCCTAACTATTTAAGGATGTGTTGAACTACCAACTTAGTTGGAGTCGTTGATTGATGAGCGGAAGATCACAATTCAAAAAATACCCTCATTTTCAAGGTAAAAAGCACCAATGGTACAAAAAGTTTGGCAAATGTTACAATATGGTACAAAATTTTTAAAACGTTACAGAATGGTACAAACTCTTTGAAAAGTTAACACCGATGGTGCAAACCGTCAAATATCTGTTGACACCGTTAACAAGTGCTGAAGTGACTCCCACGTAGTGTATTACTTGGCTGCTAACGTGGAAAATTGAATAACGTGGCAATAAAAACCTTAAGAAAAGAGCGCCAATGGTACAAAAAAGTTTAACTAATGTTATAATATAGTACAAAATCTTTATAACATTGCAGAATCGTACAAAATCTTTATTTTATTGCATAATCATACAAAATTTAAATATTTTGTTTTTGTTATATTTTCTGGTAAAAAATATCATGTTCATTTTCTTGTATTTTTGTGTTTAATATTAAATATTCTGTTTTAATATTGACATGTGAAATAAATCGATAACAACACATACACCATAAAAATAAAATTAACCTTACGATAACTAACAGTAATATGAAATACATACACCATAAGCATAACCACCAACAAATACATACCAATATCATATTCCAAATGATCCCAGAATGATCCACATTACTATAAATATATTCAAATCCCAAGTTTCAAAATAAACATGTATCTCAACTGATCAATAAGTCTAAGAAATTGTTGCTTCTAAAGATCTGATATGACAGCAAACTAAAAATAATCAAAGAAGAAATTATCTAGAAAAAGCAGATTGACACTTTCAAACCTTAAAGACAAAGATAACACTCATGCTTATATCATGCCACTCAATGGACTGATATTAAGTGATGGTAAAACGTTAACATACCGTCTGATGCAGGAAATTCATCTTCTTCATCTGTGACAATCTTGCCTTCATGAGTAGTTAGCATAATGGTGTTGGTCTTCGACTCTCTAAAATGTGTTAAGATGAAGGTCTTGGCGATTATCACAGAAGGAGAGAATGATCCGTGTGCCTTGAAGGTGAAAAGAGAAGACAATGGGAGCAACAAAAGAAGGAACAAACAGATGAAACGACTCGAGTCTTTTTTAGCAGAAAATATAACAAAAATAAAAATATGAAGATTTTGTACGATTCTACAATATTATAAAGATTTTGTACCATATTGTAATATTAGTTAAACTTTTTGTACCATTGGCGTTTTTTTCCTAAGGTTTAATTATAATTTTCCACGTCAGCAGCCAAGTAAGATATCACGTGGGAGCCACGTCAACACTTGTTAACGGTGTCAACAGATATTTGACGGTTTGTACCATCAGTGTTAACTTTTCAAAGAGTTTGTACTATTCTGTAACTTTTTAAAGATTTTATACCATATTATAACATTGGCCAAACTTTTTGTACGATTGGTGCTTTTTACCCTCATTTTCACTATTCAAATGCTCAATTTCTCGGAATCACTTCAAGAATTCTCTTGGGAATTTCACTCACTCTTGAACTCTCTACTACTCTTTTTATCTCTTGCTAGGTTGAGTGAATAGTTTGCATTGGGGACGGCTCGGAAATTCGGGGGCAAAATAGGATAATATAATAAAAATTGAATAAAATAGAGTGAAATATGTATAATATCTTATGAACTTTTTTGAATTTCGGGATCGATCGTCCTAGCGCCCCCTAAATCCATCCTTGGTTTGTGCCCAAGTTCTCTAATTATAGGACTCAATGCCATATAAGAGTTTTCAAGAACCGAATTTACAGAGTTTGATTCGCTTGTAAGCTCCCCATCACTCACTACTATTGGGTGAATGAATGAATGAATTAGAAGCATCGAGTCCATTGAAATGGAGTAACTGACATTGAAACGCTTCAAACACACAAAAAAAAAAGAAAAGAAAGGGAAATGAGGATAGGAAAATATTACTATGTTCTAGTGTCGACTAGGTATTGGGCCTAGTCCATTGTGGGTGGACTCGTCCAATGGTCCAACTCATCGACATCTCCCACTCACGCAGGGTGTATCCAACCCAACTCAAACTCCGATCAGTTTGCGCTTGGCAAAATAGTTTGCTACCCGAACTTAGACTGCTTGTATATCATCTGGACCTTAAAAATTGTGTCCTGTCATGTACTGTCTCCGGTTAATTTGATCTAACTATTCAAGATCAGTACATGTCCAATCTCTCAAGATCATACCAATGCACTATGTTTCTCCGTTTACTTATTTGCTCTAAAACACATCCATGTTCAATTTATATTGGCCGACCATAAATGAGTACTTTGCGGGATATGCAATCGGACTGGTGTTCCCTTTGACCCTCGTAACATCGAAATTTGAACCGATCGACGGCTTTATGAGACATGTCTCTCTATGCCAAATTATTTCACCACTAGTGTAGTAAACTACATATCCTGATGATTTTCATTATTCCAATGAGCTTATGTCTCTTAGTTCACTTTCACTATTACACGAATTTAAGCCTAAACCTGATCCATCATGTCTATCTCGGAGGAGCAAATGTTTTTGTACCCATCTTTTTCTTTTCTTTTCTTTTTTTTATATGACAGAGTATCCAGATTTCGTCTGACTAATTTCCATTTTCATGTACGTATACCTACAAATACATATGATAAGGTAAATCTAGAGGTACAAACCGGTCTCAAGTGGATAGTTGTACCCATCTTGATTAAACTAAGACCATACAACCAATCCTGTCATATTTGATAATAAACCTCAGCGCTGAAAACATAAAATGTTAATTTTCTTACTACCCATATATATATATATACGCACTAGCGAATGACCCGTACTACGCACGATAAACATAATCAAATACTTTTGGAAGGGATAAAATATTGTTATGTGTGAATTGAGTGAATCGTGCAAAACTCTTACATTCCTATGTCAAAACTCTCCGAATGAGAAAAAGTATTATTCTGTGTGAGAGTGGTTTGCAAAAAGACAAAATATTCCCTTAAATTTTTTACTAATCAAATTGGATGGAGGAAATTTTTAGAGGGATAAATTTTTTTTCAATAAATATAGATAAATAAGAGAGATGAGTAATTTTGGAATTTAAAAGTGAAACCAAAACTATCACGTTCTCCAATATAATTTTGGAATTTAAAAGAGGCTAATAACTCATTATCTGATCAAAATCAATGGAAGGAGTCATTAATATGTATGTACACCATATTTGGACTCACTGGAGGCTGAAACTACTTGAAGGGAAAATCAGAAAGAATCCATAATTGGGAGACTATGAAGGCGAGCAACCGAGATGTCTAGACTGATATCTGATGTTACTTGAGGTATGTCGGTGTATACCAATGGATGAATGGTGTCATCTCAATACGGATGGAGCGACAAAGAATAATCCGAGTGAAGTATGATCAGGACAATTGATTCGAAATTGTGATGGTTGCTGGATAGGAGGGTTTGTACATAAAGTGTGAGCGTAGCAAAGTGGGCAATTGCTAAGATGTGGGAAGTCAGAGATGAACTAGCAGCACGGAACCTGAATACACGAAGAGTAATCCTACAGGTCGATTCCCGATTGGTATGTTAAATCTTTAGAGACGAGAATGGTGGAAAGTGCTCTAGATTGTTAACTACCATAGTGCATTTTCCTATCATTGAGCGACGTACTGGTGAAGAGAGTACTTCTGTGTAATGGATATATCACATAACAGTGTTTACATGGTGTACTGGATCAACAAAATTCAACGATTTGAAGATTTTTTTATATAAAATCTAAAAATAAAAAAATTCTAAAAATAACTGAATTTTATTGATTTGTAATACCACTTAAAAACTTCCACGTGCTGTTTTCGTTAACATACAGGACTTTCTCGTAATGATGGGCATTAAACATCTTAGACGATGTTTGGTTTAATTCTTTCTAATTTTACATGGGCCATGATCATACTAGGCCCAAAGCCTCGTACATACACCCTTGGAATATTTCCTCCGATAGAAGTCTGATTCATGTTCCAAGGCCCAGAGCCACGGATTTCATCCTGTTTCCCGTCCTTGTCTAATCCTTTAATTGGAGTTGGGGGCCTAGTGCCACTGCCTCGGACATCCCTCCAACGTGTTGTCCCAGCTCTCATTCCTGGAGAGAGTGATATGGTGGTTCCCCATAATCACCTTCTAATGCCTAAGTTAGAGAGTTATTTGACCAAGAGGAGGAAGGAGAAGGAGGAGAAGAGATGTTGAAGATGAGAGGAATGAATGAGTTATCTGGCCCCCTGATAGGGGCTATATATAGATCACGATTAGTACGGAAGGTTGACGTGATCATGTCTCCCAAGTGTTGAGCATATGGGTAGGGGGCCGACTTGGAGGATGTCCGACGTCCATGCGGGAGAGAGTCGGACTTGTACGTCTAATGTTCGTAATGTGGGAAAGAGTTGGACTTGGTAGATGTCCAACGTCCGTCATATGGGAGTAAGTTGGACCCAGTGGGTGTCCATGTGGGAGAGAGTCGGACTTAGTGGAGGTAAGTGGGTCGATATTTCTTGAGTCAGTTTTCAATGAGAGAGTCGGGTCGAGCAATGGTACATATGTCTATATCAATAAGCTATACTTATTTCTTATGGGGGAGAGGAACGCTAGAATAATTATTTCATGTGAAATAGATATGTCAAATTTTCACTGGGCCTATGAGAGGTTTGAGTCCATTTCCAAGTAAAAAGTTTAAACTAACAAGTGGTAGTGCCTATTCTTTTACAAATCAGGATCGTTTCCATTCGTTATATATCCGATGTGGAATTCATTCTTGCAAGTTGCTTCGATAAATAATTATTACATTGAACCAAACATAGTGTTAGAGTTGTATGCAGTTGTAACAAAGACAATTCCGTGATCGATGTTCTTATTCCAACTCTTCTCCTTGTCACATTCTTGACAGGCACATGGGCCTCCCTTGTGATAAACAATTAGTACGACAGCTATTCAAATTTCGTGAACCACTTATCATAGTACCTCGTACTATAGGACTTATCATCCAGCCCACCGGCAATGTCTGTTCTTCCCTTTTCTTTTGTTACAATTGTTGGAACGGTAGGTCTGACCGTCAGCTCAAGAAGATCGGCAGCCGGAGATGTACCTTTTTGAATGTGCAAATTACCACATAGAGGAAAAAAAAAATATATATATATATATATATCTGTGTGTGTGTGTATATAACTGGAAGTCAATAAGAAAACTCCCTTATCATCTCCTCCTCCAAGCTCATCTCCGACTTCCTCCTTTCATCTCCGATCACCGGGATTCCCGGCCATGGTATGCTCTTCTTCATCGATCACCCACCATTCGTACATGATCAGACATCGTATCTATTATATTAACTTGTCGATATCGACGATACGAATGATCAGGCTACGATGAATATGTGATGGGGTTAGTTTTTTGGATTGTTGTTTGCAGTCGCTAACACCTTTGATGTTCCGATCACTGGTCAGGCTGGTGACGCTGCTGATCGAGGAACCAGCCGCCTCGGTGACGACCATACTCTATTTCAGCGAGCTACTGCCCCAGAACGTCTTCCTGGAGAGACTCGTCCACCGTGAGATGCTCGATTCCGAGAACTACTTCTTCCATTTCATCATAGGTTTCTTGAGGTGTTTCTGGTAATTGGATGGATCGATCGATCGATCATTTGTTCGATCCAGCAAGCATAAGCTATTCGTTGTGCACGAATTGGATCGTGTATTTCATCGATCGACAAATACAGAAAATATGATATCTGTAAGATCGTGTACACACGATCGACTGAGCATATTAATTCGTTTGCAACCCATTTATTTTTATTATTTACAGTTGTTATCTATGAACAGAGACATGAAATTCTTCTTTATGCGATTATGTTTGGTTGGTTCACATGGTTCGGCTTTCCTTCCCCTTAAACAAAATCTTGAATTTTGTGAATGGAAAAAGAAAATTCACTATTTCGAGAGTTTTACCCATTAGTTACCGAACTTGAGCTAAGATTATGCAACAAAGAAGAGACTGACTAGAGTATCTGTTAAATCTCCTCATTGGATCTCTGCAAAATTTTGCTGTGAAATGCCCGTATCGTCATTAGCTCGATCAACGCTGTGGCTTGCTGCCGGCTTGAGGGCAGCCTGGCTGCCAGGAGTTTGAAGCAGCGCTCCTTTCTGAAGGTTTCCGGAATTAGTTCGCCCGATCTTGGGCTGCGTCCATCAGCCTGCCTGAAGTTAGCCGTGGAAGTAAGCGGCGTTGTCCTCTGAGAGCTGATTAATTCCCCAAAGGCAAAAGGCTGAAGAGGAGACGGGCTTGGTGATGGCTGGTTATTTTGGAGGATGAATGGATGGATGG
The DNA here is from genome assembly GCA_025802135.1 of Lagerstroemia fauriei. Classification (NCBI taxonomy): domain Eukaryota; kingdom Viridiplantae; phylum Streptophyta; class Magnoliopsida; order Myrtales; family Lythraceae; genus Lagerstroemia; species Lagerstroemia fauriei. The sequence continues at coordinate 13,360 of JAOYND010216548.1, forward strand.
AAATGGCTCTCTCTGTCTGAAAGGAGAAAGTCTCGGTAACACCAGTCAATAAAATTGAACTTTTTAAGGTTCTTTTTTCCTTTTAAATTTTATAAAAAAATTTTAAAAAATGAACTTGATTTTATTGGTTGGTATTATCACGTAAGCACTACCATTACATACAAAACTCTTATCATTTCAAAGGGCAGAAAAGGTTAAAAAACACTAGTGTTTTGGACCAGCATGTCATTGGGTATTAAAAGATTATATATCTTTAATTGGGTTGTTATGTACATGTCGAATACCGGACAAGATTTTTAAATGGTGATTCCGACAAGCCTTAGAGTGACGACTAAGCTTTGACGTTAAGCCAAATTGGTGGCAGAAAATTATGGAACTTGGCTCAATATTTTATCTCATTTTGAGGGTACTTGGGATATTTATAAAAAATTTTATCAAATATTCAGAAAATTCCTCTCCATAAGGCACAACCGAAGTGATCTCCAAGCTCCCAACCTTTTGTATGAAAGCATAGCTGGTCAGTGCTGTAGCACTGAAGCAATCCTAGATGTTATCGTAAGTTGCGTGTTGGCCCTAACCAGCTATGCTTTTGCATTGACCAGTAGTGTTGTTAATCTGGCCAGGTTCGGCCCGGAACCGGCCTGGACTGGTTGCGAACCGGGACTGGCCCTCCCTAAACGGGCTTAGGTGTGGTTGTAGTTTGGGTTGGAGAAATTGGCCCGTTGAACCGGAACCGGACTGGCCCCTTTTGGGCCCAGAACTATGATGAACCCGAAATCGTGACCCGGACTGGCCCGAAATCGTGACCTGGACCGGCCCGAAATTGTGAACGGGCCTGTCAAAAAAGGCTAAAAAAAATCCCATGCATGGCTTCCTCAGGACGCCTTCCTGCAGGCGAGCCTCGCCACCCCCACCCCCTTCCTTCTTCTATGCAAGGCGAGCCCCCCTCCACACAGAACAAAGTCCACCCCTCTTTTCTTCCCCCTCCTTTAATGAAAGACACGACAACGACTCTTTGTTTTTTTTTCCTTCCTCTTCTTTAATATTTTTTATATTATATTCTAAAATACTATAAATACCTCACATATCCACTAA
>JAOYND010216646.1:0-14447 GCA_025802135.1 Lagerstroemia fauriei
TATTATCGGGATTATTAGACGTATACCAGAGTGTCATCAACTAGGTCACGATAGGACTACATGGTTTGTCGAGTTTATGTCAGATATTATCGAGTCAAGACATTCACGCATATTTTATTATTAATAGAGAGTTTTATAAGAGACTGAGTACATTTTTACCTAAGAGCCTAACTTTACATGGTATCATACTCAGTTATCATGCACATCACGCTAGCTCGAAACTGGAAGAAAAATACTCTCCTCATAGTCAGTTATATAGCATAACAATCGAAGAGAGAGGTCATTTCGTGGTCAATTGTCCCATCGCCAGAGCACAGAAGAAAACTACCCATTCAAGATCAATTATTGAGAGGGGTATTTAGACCACGTGTCAGGTGTAAACAAGTTATCACGTAAGTGCAGGTATTGAGAAATAAATCCAGCGTTGGACAACCAATAGATTGAAGTCTGGAATATATATATATATATATATATAAATAAATAAAAGAGAATCGAGATATCATCAAATAGAAGCTTAAACTTTTAAATTGGTATAAGCCGGCTGGACATTTTTCAGTAACAACTCGTTGAATTGGGGATTACTGAGAATTATGGAAGGTGTGGTAAAATCTCTGTCTAATAATAAAATTTAGGAGGAGACATGTATATATATATATATACACACACATATTCTTTATAATCTGTAGGGTTACGTGCATATAACAGTTATTCCAAATCAAGTTCCTTAAATCTCCATGCATGATAACCATGACATCGATTGCAGCTCCAAGCCTTGAGATAGGATTTAGGATGAATTAATATATATTTTATTTAATTTTATTAAATTATCATATTTTGCACCCCAATCATATTTGTCATGTTACATGTGCGTGGACCGCGCCCGACCTTGACTGTCTATCTAAGCGGTTACATTATTCAAGTTATTGTCACTTTTTTTTATTATTTTATTTGGACAGACAAGTTATGTATAGTGACTTTGGTCGCAAGGGATATACATGATTTTTAAATAAACCAAATAACGAAACTTCTATTAATTTTCTGAAATTAAGAATTGCCCGACCGCGTGGCTTCGAAACTTGTAATAAAGATTGCTAATATATAAATAAAAAATATTTTCACCACTGAATTGATTGTTGAATTGAAGGTATAGAAGACACATCTTTAATTTTCTGCATCACTATTTAGCTCCTAGTGGATTTACACTCTTAACCTGGAAAAATCTGTAAAATTCTATACAAATTTTACAAATTATATATATATAATTTTTTTTATAAATTATCTTAATTTATCCCATGAAATCTGTTCATTAATCTTCTATTGAGTTTTACCCTTAATTGAATTTCTGGATTTTTTCGTCTCATTAACTATAAATTTTTATTACCAAAAAAAAGAATTTCTTGAATTGTCCATGAGTGGATTGAGTATATTTTATATGTATACATTATAATCCCACCGTAAATATGTAAAAACCTATCACAATTGATTTAAGTAAAAAAGTGATTCCGTTACGGTTTCATATATCCAACTCAAATAAATTTTTGTTCAATTTTTATACATCTACAGTAAATAAATGATATAACCTCCTCCTATTTGATCCACTCGAACTTTATTGACTTGATAATTTATCGTAGTTAAGTTAAGTTGATAAAGAGGCATATCTTGTTTATCTTTTATTTGTATTTTGTACAATTACTCGATTTTGCTAAGGAATAAGATATTCATCATTTTGAAAGATAAAATTAAGTAAAATTTATACAATATTTCATTAATTTTCTCAAGTTCAGGAGTGTGATCGAACCTACACCCCTAAATCCGTCAATGAATATACATGTTCTTATGTTAATTAGTATCTATAGGTACACACTCCAATTGTTATGCTCTAAACTTCTTTGTTAATGTGTATAAATTGTCGACAAAGACAAAAGCTAATCTAGGAAACCTCGGCATATGACTGTTCAGGTCCCCCCATGTCCTTAGGAATTTGAGCACGTGCATGTCACACTGCAGATATATTATCACGTGGGAGCAAACTCCACAGAAACTGCCAATGGAGACATCTTAGGATCTCGGGCACTTGAATGCTTGAAAGTTCTGAGGTGAGCTTAGCTCACCATGAATTGTTAATTTGTTAGGTAACAGCGCCAAGCCCAGCAGCTCGAAGGAAGGAGTGGATGACCCAGTTGCTGGTGCTAGGGCAAGTATTAGCGGCTCCCATTCCTCACCGAGGCTTGATTGTATTCGGTGGTTAACGTCGCGTGTAGACTGAGGTTTTCCGATCAACGCAGACTTTGTGGCCAGTTGTTGCACGTTCTTGAGTTAGTCACTCATAGTTGTTCTGCGAATCAAATTGTGATATCGTCTCCGAGTCAAAAAGCGTGGCGACTTTTGTCCACACCAGACAAAATACGGTCAGTGCAAATTAATTGACCACGTGCTGGAGGAATCATCAGATTTCTCCAAACATTGCAATTTGTGCTGTTCATCTTTAAAGATAAGGTGGGAAGAGTGCATGGTGGAGAATTTTCCGAGGAGGAAGCCATAGAAGGTCAAGGAATCAAGAAAGAGAATCTCGCTCCGATACTGAGGTATGTGTATTTATATTGTTGTATACATCAGATTTCAAGGGAAAAAGGTTTAGATGATCCTACCTAGGTCACAGCGAGTAACTAATTAAATTACTCTGATTAAAAATAATTAAAATAGCTATTCGAGTTATTAATATTAATTTACTCATTCGTCGTAGACCGAGTGTGTGGTTGGATCACCTAAGAATTTCTCGTATTTTAGAATATGGTAACGGTAATATTACAGCAGTGAATCAATCTTCTTGCAAGCCGCAGCCGGGGCACTGGGCATCGCCCTTCGAAGGAAGACAACCTTAAGCGTGTAGAGTTTGAGGACGAGCCATGCCCAGGCTGCCTTAGGCGTGTTGAGTTTGAGGACTAGCCATGCCCAGGCTGCCGTCTGTTCGCTAATGCGCATCCCGGTGCAACAGAAGGTTGCAAAGTGCTCGCAGTTGTTGTTTAAGAGGTGATATTCGTCAAAACCCTTGGCGGAGAGAAGCGCTCGAGCTGTCTCGATGACTTGGCTCGGAGATCTCGTGGCTTCAGTACCAGTGCAGGATCCAGGAACTCTTAGCCAGAGCTGCCACCAGGGAACCCCGTACGAATAGATATGTGGTTGTCGAAGCCTTGAGCCGTCCCAGAGGAAGCATTTGAGACATGTTCTGATCACTCCCCGTGGAAACGGAAACGGAACAGCTGCAACAGCCTGAGCCTGCAGCTCGTCGTCTCCCTGATCAATACTACTCATATAGCAGCCTTTCGGGCAACTACTGTGGTTTGTGGAGTCGTCTTGGGCTCCTGATGATGATGATGATGATTGAGCGATGGCTTCAATGCCCTCCGGCTCCTCCGTCCTGGTGAAGTGGATCACATACCCATTCCCTTCGTATATTCCTGTCACAGAACTCACAAGACATGGAAATGTTTCAGGAAGGATAGAGAGGAGAAGCCCTTCCTTTCTAAGTCAATCTAACATCTATTGGGACTACTTGATCTGAGCAATCTAGTAAAGAATTAAGTACAGCTACGAAGGTTGGGGAAATGGGGGCGTTCTCGTGAATCCTTAGTCACGTCACTTGTGCAGAAAGAAACTCTGTTCTTTTGAGCTTTCTACTGCCAAGTCTAGATGGCTAGGAGGTTTTCAGTACGTGAGTTCCCTTCTTGTGTATGTTATGGGCCTGCGAGCTGAGGTTTTCTTTTGAGCCAGTCGGGGGTCTGGTTCAATCTAGGGGATTATGATTATTTATGAGATGTCCCTCACGTTGTAAATGCCCGTGATGACGGCTCTGTACATACAATTATTGAGAAGTATATGAAAAGAGCGGGCACACACGTGATAAAAAAGTAAAAAAAAAGGTGAGACCGAGAGTTTGGTGGAGTGGTACTATCCTTAACTCTAGAGCAAGAGATCTTTAACGACTGCGATGCCGAGTTTTCGATCTCCAACCCTGTCACGGAGTCGACGGCATAAAGCCCAAGCTCGTCCATAGGACACTTGGTCCTGCAGCGACCGAGCTATCACAGTACAGAAGACAAAGCTTATGTACTACAGAAGACATCAGTAATATATATATATATATATATATATATGTACCACAAGTATCGTAACCATATATATCTAAAGAGTAAGAATATGCATCAAGAAACGCACAAGTTATCGGAGATCTCAGTACTTTTAATCAAATTAAATATCTTGTCTGTTGACTTGCCAAATTAAAGATCATATGTAGAAATTCATAAAAGGTAGATTATATATGAGCTTTTCCATTTCACATGTGAGAAAAAAGAAACTGGCTTCGATTAGCTAGAGAGCCCAGGTCTGATCAGTGGAGAAAATTCATTTCTTGCCTACAAAACTCTCATGAACCAGCTACGTTTGAAAAAGGAAAGGGCAAAAAATTTTAAAAAAAAAATCCAAAAAGAATGGTTTTTGGAAGTTTCCATCGTTAGACATGCATGTCCATCACCACCCAGTGGCTGATCAGGACTTCAACCCCGCTGCCAGAGACCATAGGATATCCGACCGACGACCTCGTCCAGAGGACGACATACTTGGTTCGTGCATCAGAGTGCATGAGAGAGCAAAGAAGCGTATAGAAAATATCTGGATCATTGGATCAGACAGGCGTGTCGTCCACCAATTAGAGGCCAGAGCAGGACCGTGGGCGGCTGACATATACCCATGATCATCATCGGATGGTTTGGTGGGTTGGACCTGCCTCCCTTATGTATATCCTCGCGGGTTCTATACTCCAGGTCAGAGTCCATAGACTGGGTATGGTTCGTCTCATACCGACATGTCTGTGCATAAAATTTAAGAAGGAGAAAGGGAGAAAACACTGACCGTGATGGGTGTACGAGCCCAGACGTCCGTAGTAATAGATATGACTGCCAGGTTTTAAGTTGATAGTTGCATTAATGGCGGAGAAATGGGCTACGCCTGGCTGGTGCATCTGCCCTGAGCGATGACGACTCCACCTCCTCTTCAGCGTCTCCGCCAGCTCTGCTCGGAAATGGTCGGCTACGCCAAGCACCAAACCCATTCTCTCTCTCTCTCTCTCTCTCTCTCTCTCTCTCTCTCTCGCTGTTCGTTATATAGAGGACGGAGTTGTATTCTTGATCCCTTAAAATTAAAACAGAAGCTGAATTGCAGCAAATGCGACTCCACGGGGAAAAAACCCTAATGCAGAATTACCCTATCATTTCACAAAATGACAAATGAAGACCCACATGTTGTAAAGAGATCCCAAATAGTTGGTGATTAATGAAACTATTAACCTTCTAAAAGAAAAAATGAAGACCTAAACTAAATCTAACCCCTTGGCTTAGGAGTTAGTATTAAACATCACATTATCTTTTTCTATTTATTAATAACATTTATTTTTCAAACATGATTTGAGATATTTGCTAACGTATCAAACATTCATTGGCTAAGTTAACCACGTTGTTCATGAGCTCGACTCACCAAAGAATTTCTATTGGCTTCGAGAAAGTCTTATATATAACAAATATATCATGTGACAGTGCTTGCGTCTGATCACAAATCAATAAATCCAATTATTTTTAGGTTTTTTTATTTACGGTCCATTGAATAGTTACTATTGGTTGTTTCCGGTACGCATCTGATATCAGGTGACAGTACTTTTTTAATATCACAAGATAATAATATCTGTCCATTATAAGATTTTTTTATAATAAAGAAAACACAAGATTCAGAATGATGGGTATTGATAATTTGGTCAAATCATTTTGTGACCAAATCTGGTATTATCATTAAATATAACTATGGAGCTGCTAATGTTTACATAGTCACTAAGATATATTTTCTAAGGAAAATAATTGGGATAAATACACCAAGAGTCCTATACGTTTATCGAATCTTGTAAGTGATTTCAAAGTGTTAAATCAAGTCCTATATGTTATCCGCGTTATAATATCGAGTTCTTTCGCTGATGTGGTGCTGACGTGACACTGATATGGCGCTGACGTGGCACTGATACACGTCAACTTAAAGTGACGAAAAGGACCCGATGTTGTAACGCGGACAACATATAGGACTTGATTTAACACTTTGAAACATTTAGGACTCACTTGCAAGAATTGACAAACATATAAGACTCCCGGTGTCATTATCTCGAAAATAATTCCACCAATAGATCTAGATTCCCATCTAATTGGGGAAACCTTACATGTGTGCCTCTACTCTCAAACTCTCTTGACTTTTATATGATTGTTTTGGATTTAATCACTGAACTACTTTTTTCCTTATTAAATTTGAATTTGTCCAAACTACTAGTCAAAATAATTAAGAGTACGTTTTTATGTTAACCACAACAACAGAATAACATCCCTCCAAGAGACGAACTCGTTGATAAACTAACAACATACAGTAGGTCAGATTCAGGATTTGACTCTCCCAAGCCGGTATTTAGGGATTAATAGGGGGCTCTAGGCCGTATAATACATCGTCCAGTAGATTAGTAAGTTAATTATTAAGGCGTTGAACACCATCAATATATATTAAAAAAAAAAAGAGAATAACATGGTAATTATATTTGAACGAGGATTATCTCTTTTAAATTGGAGTAAAAAAGGTTCAGTTAAATTAAAGAGAATAACGCGAATCGTGATGCTGGGACGGTTGATACTCATTCAGATCAATCATAGATTTTCCTACGATCCTTTCCATGTTTTGCTTTAATTATATGAATCTTGGCGAAATAGTAACATTTGACGGCAAGATTAGCTAGACTGAAATTAAACAGGGTCGTGACTTATGGAAAAAAAAAAAAATGAAAGGCTCTGAGTAGAACTGAACAGGAAAGAACTACCTCTCCCTAAATCGGTTCTATTTTGGTTCGATTTTTAGAATGAAAAGTGTAAATTTTAGGTGTAAGTTTATTCGATTAACAAGTTTGAACTGAACTATTTTATTTATTGGCATTTAAACAATTCAGTTTGAAAAAACCGATTTCAACCTAATTGAACTGTTTCCACCTATTAACTTCTTAAAAACAATTCACATTCGTCTCACACCGTTCATCATTTGATTTGAAAAAAAAAACTCTTTGGTTTGGTTCAAACCGGTTTCTGAACTGAATTATTTTAATTTTAAAAAATAAACAGTTTTTGAACCGTTTTAAAGCAGTGTGTTCTTCCTGATCAAACCTTCCAACTCCCCCTGCTCCGGTGAAGGTGCAGCTGTGTCAGCAACAAAAGGAAGTAATCATGCAGCCAGCAGTGATCCAAAAAGATTTGTGCAAATATCCATGTTTTACCATTTCAAAAGGCAGCATCAGTGTTGAAAACGATGGGTTCGATCATTCTGTTCGTGGGATGAGGACTAGACTGCCGAATCAAATTGCTTGCCCTGGCTTCTTCATATGAGTGCAGTCTTCTTCCAATCTCTTGGATAGCTTCTTTGGGATCTAGTAGTATCATTTGTTCCTTGTTTATATTCTTTGGTTCCCAGATGTGATCGATGGACACTAACACCAGTAAAAGAAATAGATGTTGGAATTCAGATGGGATACTAAGATTGTCATCAATAGAAAGAACAGATTTAATCCAATCTTAGATAGTAATTTAAGGGAGAGATGATAAGTTAAGAGATGTCCTCAGAAAAGACCAAACAACGATTGTGAAAGGACATGCAAAAGGAGGTGTTCAATGGTTTCTTCAGTCTGGAAACAGAGAATGCAAGATGCGGTGCTGACTGGGAATGATCGTGACTTCAGTCATTGAATGTCAGGAAATTGATTGCACTTCTCCGTAGAAAAAGCGTGCCTCTACCGTCCAGTTGGCCAAAGTCTTTTATCCGTTGGTTTACCACGTGACAGCATCTACGTAATGTCACGAGTTAATCTAATCAAAATATTTTATATATGGTTATTTTTTTCTTTTAGAGTTAATTTTTTTTATTTTAGGTTTTATTAAAAAAAAATTATAAAAATAATCAAATTCTATTGGCTCGTAATATCACGTCAGTACTGTCACATGATATTATGAGCATTTCCCCGCTAATTTAAATTGATTTAAATAAAAATTGATAACAGTGTAATACCACATATCTAATTCAAATAAATATTAATTAGCTCTTATACACTTATAATAGAAGATTGATACATATAATATATGTAATAATTTATGGTATCATAGACGGTTTGAGAGAGAGGGTTCATGCACCTGATACGTATGATTCGCTGGTCCTAATTCTAGAAGTAGAACCACGTTTTTTTCTTTGTTATTTTTTTTGGTTATTAATTCTACAACCACGGCACTGTTTGCCATTGTGGTAAAAATGATTTTTTTAAGCTTTATTATGACTCATAACTTAGAAATTTTAAGTTTGATCCTCATTATAATAGTTACTTATATTAGGATCATGTTTGTTTTTCTATTAAGAAATGAGATTTATTACAATTATTATTATCCTTGATCTAAGACAAATTTTACAGATGTGACTCTGATATCCTTTATTCCATACTCTTTTTATAAAAATTTCTGACATTCAATGGCCAGTCACTTTGGCCCCACTATTTTTGTTTGTAAAATAATTACGGTTAACCTTTATTCACAATAAATTAAATGATCCGCAAAAATCAATTTTATTGCCATTTTTTGTGCATAAATTCACTTAGATCGTGTAATTGTACTGATAAAAATTTTAGGATCATTTATAAGGTGTGTAAAAACCAGTTCAATTCGGATAAAATTCGTAACCATGTGTGAAATGAAATCCCAAGAGAGCAAATTCCACATTTGTCTGTTCTCTTACGGATGTCACGCTTGTCATTTTCATTATCTCTCTTTCATGGTCAAACTTTATTTATTATTTACTTGTAATCTTTAGAAGTTTCGACGAAACCACATACATGCCGGAGAGAGAGAGCTAGAGGCAGCCGACATACCCATTCCATTAGGTTGATTGCTGTCTAGTAGTTCTTAATTTCAGAAGTTTGATTGCTAGGTTTACATTGAATGTCAAATGGCCCTTGCAACCAAAATGAATATAATATATGTTTTAGTTTAAAATTGTATTTTTTTCATTTTTTATTTTATTTTATTTTATTATTAACTAGAAAACGGTTCGGTTTGGTTTGGTTAACCTCAATTAATCGAGCCAATTATATCAAGTAATTAACCGAACCTCTTCTCGGTAAAAAAAATTAAACCGTTAGTAAACCGGTTTGAATGATTTGATTATTTTTTGTTTAGTTTGATGTGGTTCGGCGGTCTAGTTTGATTTTTTTGTTTCTATGAACCGCGGTTCTGTAAGATTTGATAGGTTGAACTGGGAAGGTTTTCACAATTAATAACACGTTAATTTTTAAGAAATAAGCTTCAACAAAGGCAGACATTAACTCCCAATGGTCAGTTCAAGTGGATAAAACATACATCTAAATTCTAAATCTTAGGAACATTTTATATTGAGTACGTAATGTTTTGTTAGTTCCAAGAATTTAAATATAAGTTAACATCGGTTTTTTTTTTTTTGCTTAAAATAACTTAATATCGGTTGGGAGATTAACGTGTTATCCTTATTGTCAAATAACATCCTTTCCTTCAGTGATGGATTTAGGGGGGGCGCGGGGGCAGTCGCCCCCCCTGAGCTCGGGAATTCCATGAAGTTCTATATAAATTTTACTTGATTTTATCCAACTTTTATTGAGTTATATGTAGTTCGCCCCCCTGAATTCTTCATTTTGCTTCTCTATAGAGTTTCGCCCCCCTTGAATTCTTCACTTTACTTCTCTATAGAGTTTCGCCCCCCCTGAATAATTTTCCTGGATCCGTCCCTGCTTTCCTTGTTTGCGCTTGATATAGTACTACCCCTTAGGAAGATGACTGGAGCAAGTGGGCTCTCGAGATGAAGAAGGTCTTTTATAACACGGATATACCACTTAGTATTACTGACGTAATATTACGAGTCAATAAAATTCGGTTATTTTTATAATTTTTTTAATAAAATCTAAAAGTGAAAAAATTAAGTCTAAAGGAAAAAAAATAATATTAAAATATATTAATTTAATTAATTCATAACACCACATAAATAATATTACGTGGTATACTCATGGCATAAAAGATTTTCTGCTCCGGATGGGCCTGGTATTTATGGCGTGTGGCATCTATATCTGCACTATATATTGGTACACTCCCAAGTTACATTTGACACGTGTACCTTTTTATTTTAATATATATAATATTCGATTGGACAAAATGATAAGTGCTAGCTCAATGGTTTTGTCTCTATCCTTCCATGCAAGAAATCCTGACTCTTCGCTGGGACAAATCTGCTTCCTTTTTACTATTGCCTTATTCATTTCCAAATCTGCACCGTTTCACCGCTCCGCTTCTTCTTATTTTTTATAATGCTCATTTTATTCGTGTTTGCATAGATCATCGAAATTTACCAGGCAGTTTGCTATTATCACGCGTGTATGGTCCAGCCCATAATAAACAAAAGAAGGAAGATTTCTGGTCTACATTAACTCATATTATAGGAGATTTAAATGAAGTATTTATCTTCGAATGAAAAACGTGAAGGAAGGTCTCTAATATCTTCTAGTAGAAACTATTTGGAATCCTTTTTAATCAATTCAGGATTTATTAATTTAAATTATTATGGAAATAAGTTCACTTGGAGAAATAATAGAGAAGGATTGAGTCACACTGGGCAAAGGTCACATTTGTCATATTACATGTGCATGGACCGCGTCCGACCTCGACTGTCTAAGCGGTTATATTATTCAAGTTATTGTCACTTTTTTTAAAAAAAAAAATTATTTGGACAGACAAGTTATGTATAGTCACTTTGGTCGCAAGGGATATACACGATATTTAAATAAACCTAATACGAAACTTCTATTAATCTTCTGAAATTAAGAATTGCCCGACCGCGTGGCTTGGAAACTTGTAATAAAGATTGCTAATTTATAAATAAAAAAATATTTTCACCAGTGAATTGATTGTTGAATTCAAGGTATAGAAGACATCTTTCTTTTTCTTTTCTTTTTTGGTGTGAACAACTAGTATCCGGAAGTTCAATGGGCCCTGACTAATCATATTCGAGCCGGGAATGTCCACTACGGGGTAAAGCTCTCCCAAGGTGAATTTTCTCCATTCATAAGACTCGAACCCGAGACATTGTTAAAGGGGAAAAAGTGTCTTACCACTTTGACCGATCCACTTTCATAAGACATCTTTAATTTTTTGCATGACTATTTGGCTTTTAGTGGATTCGCCTCTCTATGTTAGAAAATCTGTAAAAATCTATATAAATTTTACTGATTTTAATTATTTTTTTGTATATATCATCTTAATCTATATCTTGAAATCCGTCCATTAATCACTAATGCAGGCAGGGATGGATTTAGGAGAGGCGCGGGGGGCAATTGCCCCCCTGAACCCGAAAAATTTCATGAGATTCTATACAAATTTTACTTGATTTTATCCAATTTTTATTATAGTTCGTCCCCCGCTAAATTCTTCGTTTTACTTTCCTATAGAGTTTCGCCCCCTGAGCGAGTTTTCTGGATCCGTCCTGCATGTACTGTTTCTGAAGCTGGTGAGCTTTCTATATTCTTTTGAGGCTGGAATGCTCATTTTTGTGTAATTTGTTTATCCTTCATTTATTGAGTTTTACCCTTGATTGAACTTCTGGATCCGTCCCTGAGTGGATTGAGTATATTTCGTATGCATTATAATCCCATCATAAATATGTAAAAACCTATCACCATTGATTTATATAAGAAATTAATTTCGTTGCGATTTAACATATTCAACTTAAATAAATTTTGTTCAATTTTTATACATCTGCAGTAAATAAATAATATAACCTCTTCGTAGTTGATCGACTACAACTTTATTGACTTGAAACCCAGTTAAGTTAACGCATCTCCTCCTATATATGGCATATGCTGGCATATCTTGTCCATCTTTTACTGTTGTCCTTTTTAAAAAAAAAAATTTGTATTCTGTACAGTTTTTTCGATTTTGCTCAGGAATAAGATATTCATCATTTTTTCAAAAAAAGGTAAAATCAAGTAGAACTTATATAATATTTTATTAATTTTCTCGAGTTCAAGAGAATGTTTGCGTCTATACCCTGAATGCATCAATGGATATACACGTGATTATTATTTTTTTTTTGCACCACGCAATATTCTCGGACTAGCCGAAACACACTTCGACACTTATCTGTGGTTATTGTTAATTATTATCTGTAGGTACAGACTCCAATTATTATGCTCTAAACTTCATTTTTAATGTGTACAAATTGTCGACAGAGACAAAAGCTAATCTTGGAAACCTCGGCATATGACTGTTGAGGTGCCCGCGTGGCCTAAGGAATTTGAGCACGTGCATCTGACCCTGCACATATATTATCACGTGGGAGCAAACTCCATAGCAACTGCCAATGGAGACATCTAAGGCTCTCGGCACTTGAATGCTCGAAAATTCTGAGGTGAGCTTAGCTCATCTTGAATTGTTAGGTGGCACCAAGTCCAGCAGCCCGAAGGAAGCAGTGAATGACCCAATTGTTGGTGCTAGGGCAAGTAATAGCGGCTCCCATTCCTCACCGAGGACAGATAGTATTCGGTGGTTAGCGTCCCATGGCCAGTTGTTGAACGTTCTTGAGGTAGTCACTCATGGTTGTTCCGGAAATCAAATTGCGATTCCGTCCAGGCTTTACGGGCTTATGCGACTTCGACAAGATAACTGCAATTTCAGTATCCACACCGGACAAAATACAGGTTAGTGCAAATTGATAACGTGCTGGCCATCCCCTGTATTCGGGATTTGGGATTTCTCTGTCATTCTCTGTAATTCTCTCCGAGGGAGCTGGGAGACTAGACTTCCTTCGGAATAATCGAGCAATTCGTATGCCTTTAGGAGAGGAATCATCAGATTTCTCCAAACATTGCAATTTGTGCTGTTCAACTTTAAAGATAAGGTGGGAAGAGTGCATGGTAGAGAATTTTCTGAGGAAGAAGCCGTAGAAGGTCAAGGAATCAAGAAAGAGAAGACTGAAAGCTTTCCTATTTTACATGATTATGTGATATTTAATCTCATCCATTAATATGTAATGAGAAGACTGAAAGCTTCTTCTTCTTCTTCTTCTTCTTACGAGAAGACTGAAAGGTTCTTCTTCTTCTTCTTCTACTTCGCTATATCTAGCAAGCCACAGCCGGGGCACTGGGCATCACCCTTCGAAGGAAGACAACCTTAAGCTTGTTGAGTTTGAGGATGAGCCATGCCCAGGCTGCCGTCTGTTCGCTAATGAGCATCCCGGTGCAACAGAAGGTTGCAAAGTGCTCGCAGTTGTTGTGTAAGATGTGATATTCGTCGAAACCCTTGGCAGAGAGAAGCGTTCGAGCTGTCTCGATGACTTGGCTCGGAGATCTCATGGCTTCAGTACCAGTGCAGGATCCAGGAACTCTTAGCCAGAGCTGCCACCAGGGCACCCCGTACGAATAGAGACGTGGTTGTCGAAGCCTTGAGCCATCCCGGAGGAAGCATTCGAGACACGTTCTGATCACTCCCCGTGGAAACGGGACGGCTGCGACAGCCTGCTGTTCAGAGTCTGCTTGATTGATGCTAGTCATATAGCAGCCTTTCGGGCAACTACTGTGGTTTGTTGAGTCGTCTTGGGCTCCTGATGATGATGATGATTGAGCGATGGCTTCAATGCCCTGCGGCTCCTCCGTCCTGGTGAAGTGGATCACATACCCATTCCCTTCGTATATTCCTGTCACAGAACTCACAAGACATGGAAATGTTTCAGAAAGGATAGAGAGGAGAAGCCCTTCCGTTCTAAGACAATCTAACATCTACTGGGACTACTTGATCTGAGCAAGCGAGTAAAGAATTAAGTTCAGCTAAGAAGGTTGGGGAAATGGGGGCGTTCTCGTGAATCCTTGGCCACTTGTGAAGAAAGAAGCTCTGTTCTTTTGAGCTTTCTACTGCCAAGTCTAGATGGCTAGGAGGTTTTCTGTGAGTTCCCTTCTTGTTTTTGTTATGGGCCTGCGAACTGAGGTTTTCTTTTGGGCTTGTTGTAAGCCATTCTTTTTGGGCCAGTCGGGGGTCTGGTTCAATCTAGGGGATTATGATTATTTATGAGATGTCCCTCACGTTGTAAATGCCCGTGATGACGGCTCTGTACATACAATTATTGAGAAGTATATGAAAAGAGCAAGCACACACTTGATAAAAAAGGAAAAAAAGGTGAGACCGAGAGTTTGGTGTAGCGGTACTATCCTTAACTTAAGAGTAAGAGATCTTCAACGACTACGATTTCGAGTTATCGGGAGATCGATCTCAGGACTTTTAATCAAATATCTTGTGTCTTGACTCGCCAAACTAAAGATCATAAATTCATAA
>JAOYND010216745.1:0-14445 GCA_025802135.1 Lagerstroemia fauriei
GCATCTTATCAAACCCTAATAGGGCATCATCCAAATCCATCTGGGCAAGCACAGCCCGCATCTTGACCTGCCAAAGCGAAAATCTTGTGTTGCAATCCAACATCGGAATATCATACTTCAATGTTGCCATTGCGAAACCCGGATGCTCTGGTACCACTTGTTACGAAAACGAGGCAAAAAGGCAAATAGGCAACAAAGAAGAAATAAGAAGAACACACAGATATACGTGGAAAACCATTGACGGGAAAAACCACGGGCAGAGGAGAAGCGAATCCACTATAGAGAAAAGATCGGTACAAGAGGGTGGGGACAGACTCTCTTTTTCCCTTACTCTCAATTTTCTCTCACTCACTCACTCACTCACTCAGTCGGACAGCAAGAAACCTAAACTCACCAAATAAATAATGTAAGGGAAACCCCAATTACAAAGTGGGCTTGAACTAGATAGCGGGCCGGACCCAACAGAATTTGGGTCACAAAATTAACATTCCCCAATTAATTTTCTTCTCCACTCGTAAGACTCGAACCTGAAACTGGTTTGAAAGAAAGAAGTGTAGGACTATCTCGGCCGAGTCATTGTCGGTGAAAACATAATATCCACTCTGTTTTGGCATGGACAGTCAAAGGACAGCTTTCCAGGTTTGCCGTTACCCCTCAGATTGACGGCTACCATCACAAAGTTTTCAGGAAACCAATTGGTTGAGTAGGACTTAGGCTTGGCCGAGATAATTACAAAGTATCCCTTCCTGCTTTACCTAATTTTTGTTCCAATCTAATTTCTAAATCTTATTATTATTTTTGTTATTATTATTATGATGATGATGAAGAAGAAGAAGCTAAATGAAAAAGTAATCGGCAATCAACGTACTAAGGTACCATTTGAATCGTGGAATTTCTCACATAATTACGTAATTTCTTATTTTCTTCCTTTTATTCTCTATTGAATGATCTAAAAGATAGCATGCATGACAAATTTTATTAAATATATAATTGATATTTCTAAGTTTCCACACTTACTCAAAATATCTAATGTGTTAAAAATATTTTCTACCAGTATATAATATCTTATATTTAGAAATCTAATGAGCCATAATTAATTCAAGATCGAGTCAGGTTGGTCCACTAGATAGTAAAATTCTCTTGATCGTGAATTTTATATACTTATATAAGACTTTAACTAAAAAAACCTTAATAAAATAAAGAGATATCAAACCATCTGAAATAAATTTGTATCTCTCCGTAGGTCAGACTTCCGTTATTTTTAACGGGTCAATAAGTATTTTCCTTTTACTATGTATTATATTTTGAATTTGTTTTACGATCACTCGTGCATAAAATTTGATTCTCAACATCCACCCTTATATGGTAAGGTGTTACACTTAACTTAGACTCTAAATATCATCTCTCAACAACTAGACTTGAACATATGGCTTCCTCTTTCGTTTTTAGGCTACGGCTCTATATGTGCCAGGTTTTCTCTTCCATACTCGATTTGTTGACCATAAGGTGGCCATTTGAATTTGTCATTTGCACTAACGGGGTGTGAGCCTGCATGTAAAATTTCCACTGAGCCTACAAATAGCTGGGTTGATATGAATATCTGCATAAAAGTTTAAATTTATACGTGATAATACCAAATGCTTTTATATTTCAAGATTTTTTTTATATATAATTCAGTTTTGAACGTATATTCCACCGAATAAATAACTACTTTTGCATTTGAAAATTGACATATCAACAAGACACTTCAGTGATAACCGCAGTTCAGAAGATGAATTCCATGACCTCATACAGGAGAGAATATTAGGCTTAATTGGGACATCACCTGACGATATAGTGTCACAAATTCATAAGATTCGACTATTTTAAAATATTTTTAAATAAAATCCTAAAAAACCAACCATTGAAATAACTGAATTTAATTAGTTTGTAATACCACATCAGTAATACACGTGATATACCCGTTACATACAAGACTTTCTCCTCGTACATACATGGCCTTTCCCAATTTGAGAGATCGATTTCTCGATCCTTGTAATTATTACATGCGTGTAAAGAAACCACATAACAACGAGTTTGACCAATCTTTATGTCGGTTTCAAGCAAGATCAGCTCGTCAAAGGGTAAAACATTCAATGTTATAGATAAATTTTAAGGAATATCACAAGAGCAGATTGATATATCAATCTCACCCTTCAAAATCAACCAATTTCATGATTATCTTCCAAAAGTGTTAGGTTGTGGGCCACCGGCCCAAAGCCTAGGGCCCAAGGAGCCATGTCTCACAGGCTTGGAGCCCGAAAGCCCGTATCAGGGCCACAAAAATGTAACTTCCAAGCGGAAGCAGTTTGAGAAATTCAAATAAGGCAGTTGGGCTCTGAGAAAGGGGGGCCGGTTACAACAGATAGGAGGAAAGGCACATGAAGACGGTGGACGACCTCTCGAGGGATCCATTCCGAATTTCGTAACATTTTGGTGCCGTCTATGGGAAATCAGAAAAAAGGTCATAAGATGGTAAGAACTCGAAGCACGCGTTCGGGGCCGCCGGTGGACGATCCGCCAGCTGTCTCGAGGCAGCAATCCCCTGAAGAAGCGGAAGATGTTAACCCGGTGTAGAGATGCTGGGAGATGAAGGAGACATCGTCTCTCAATCACCGCCGGACGCTCAGGACCAACGACATCTCCGACCCCCCCTCCCCGTGGTATTAGAAGTCTTAGCCTCGCTCCCTAAAGAAGCTCGACGAACAGTTGAACGCTTGATCACTGAAAGAGCCCATTAAATGTACGAAGGACTAAAGAAAGATGAAGAACTTAAATCTCACAAGAACTCGGTGGAAGATGATGCAGGTGCCTCGAAGGCTAAAGGGGTGATGACGTGATGCAGTCTCAAGTGAACAGAACGCGACGGGCACCTGCCAACGTGGAAGAAGTTCCATCGCCGCCAGCGGAGAAGCCTCCACAAACTGTTGTCCCACCTATGTCTAGATAAATATCTACGCCGGCTTCTTTCTCCCAGGACGATATGCAGAAGATGATTGCCGAACAAGTTTTAAAAGCGCTGGATGCAAAAAACCAAAAGGCCCATGTTTTGCCGTTGAAAGATGACAAGGTGGCGAACCCCTTAGCAAAAAAATCCTCTTAGTGGTTCTCCCTCACAAATTTGTAATCCCACAAATTCCATCGTATGATGGAAAGAGTGATCTGGTGGATCACGTTCGAAAGCATACTTTATCCCTCATAGGGCATGGTGTTTCTGAGGAAGCCCGATGTTTATTGTTCCCTCGGACTCTCACAGGCTTTGCAGCAGATTGGTTCCACTCTTTAGTGCTGGGCTCCATCACTCACTTCGATCAATTAAAGGAAAAATTCATCGACCGCTTCATAGGATCGACGCGAGTAAAGAAGGCACCCATGCAGGTACCCCCGTTCGATCATCCTTATTGAATTGCAACAGAAAGATATACTACGACCTTTGCATCCACGAAAGCCAGTCATGGGACAGCATACTGTCCGTTATTGCAGGTACCACTCCGTAGTTGGCCATGACACAGATGAATGTCAAGCTTTGAAAAACGAAATCGAAAAAATTGGTGCTCTCAGGGCATCTCGGGCATTATGTAAAAGGAGAACGTCGAGCCTGGTACACAGGCACATTAGGCAGGTCTCGAAGCCCACCGTATCGACCTTGGAGTAGGTCCCGCAGCCCTCGGGGACCCTCTAGCCCCAGGGCGCGAAGAAGAGAGGAGAAGCGCCGACCCCGAAGCACCACGCCAGATCCTGAACATTGTCGAGATAGAGATGTGGAGCCCCGCTGGCGAGGGACTTCCGAACGTGACAAAGCCCGCTACGATGGTCGAGTAGTCAATGTGATTCTAGGCGGACCTTCTAAACGACCACGCGATGCTAGACAGCGACTGTATTCAGTAGCACAACAGAGCAAAATCCAAGAACTTGATATCACGTTTACTAAAGCCGACGCTAACCATCTTTCATGTGGACCACATGACGAGGCCTTGGTTATTTCTGCTGACATTCAAGGTTTTTGGGTTCGAAGGATCCTTATCGATAATGGAAGTTCTGCTGATGTCTTATTTTGGGAAGCTTGCAGGTAAATGAATACTGCAGCTTAGGATCTACGACCTGTGGACACTCCCCTCGCCAGCTTTGCGGGAGGTACGGTTTATCCTTTGGGATCCATTCAGCCTACCTTGACGATCGGGACGGAACCACGAACAATTTTGACAATGGTCGATTTCCTGGTGGTGTATCTACCTCTATCATACAATATTATCCTTGGGCAACCTACTTTGAACGCCCTCAAAGCTATACCCTCCACCTACCATCAAAAGATGAAGTTTGAAACTCCCAACGGAGTCGGCGAAGTTTTAGGCGATCAAGCTACAGCGAGGCAATGTTCACAACCTCTTACTCAAAGAGCATAGGCAGGCGCCACAAGCGATGAGCATCGATCATGATCCTCGCGAAGAAGGAGCTCGGCCAACTCCTGTCGATGACCTGCAAAGCATCGCTTTAGCTCCGGGGAAGCTAGTCAAAATCAGAACCAATATCGATGCCCCTCTGCTGCAACATCTCACTGATTTATTGAAGGAGCATGTAGACGTCTTCGCTTGGAAACCTTCAAACATGAAAGGTATCAATCCTAATATAATATGTCATCGCCTTAACATCCTCGCAGGATCAAAGCCAATTGCCCGGCAATGACGCCCCATGGGTGCTGAAGAAAAATCAACAGTGCATGAAGAAGTAGCCAAATTGCGTGGCGAATGTGTGTGGATTACACTGACCTCAACAAATCGTGTCTGAAGGACTCTTATCCCTTGCCTAGCATTGATCAACTTGTGGATTCCACAGCTAGCAACTAGCAATGCGCTCCTCAGCTTCATGGATGCCTATTCAGGTTATAACCAAATCTTAATGCATACAAATGACAAAGATAAAACAGCTTTCTATGCTGCCCACGAGGTCTTTTGTTATCACGTCATGCCTTTCGGCTTGAAAAATGCTGGAGCAACTTATCAACGTCTGGTCAATCACATGTTCAAAGACCAACTATCCAAAACTGTGGAGGCCTACATCGACGACATGATCGTGAAGTCAGTAGCACCAAAGGATCATCTCACAGATCTCCGCGAAGCCTTCCAGGTAGCCCAATCATCACATGGTAAACTGTACGCGCATAAGCTACCAAGAACCCTTAGCGATCTTTTGCTTGCTCCACAGGTTCTCAGACAGTACCAGTTGAAGCTGAATCCCCAGAAATGTACTTTCAGAGTCACCTCTGGCAAGTTCTTGGGACTCATGCTAACGCAGCGTGGCATTGAAGCCGATCCCGAGAAGATACAAGCCATATCTGAAATGACTTCGCCACTCACCATCAAAGAGGTGCAAAGGCTCACAGGCCGTTTGGCCTCATTAAATCGTTTCCTGTCCAAAGTAAGTGAAAAATGTTTGCCTTTTTTCAAAGCTCTAAAAATAGGAAAAGCTTTTCATTGGACGGAGCAATGCGAGCACGCGTTTAACGACCTCCGGGATTATTTGCAAACTCTTCCTTGTCTCACCACTCCCAAAGTCGGCGAATCTTTGCTCCTCTATTTGGGCCTCAGCGCCGAAGTAGCCAGTTTTGTCCTTGTGCAGGAATACGACGGGGCTCAGCGCCCCATTTACTATGTTAGCAAAGTTCTCCTACTAGCGGAGCAACGCTACTTAGCAATCGAATGACTAGCTTTAGCCGTCGTCGTTGCCGCCCAAAAGCTTCGGTCATATTTCCATGCGCACACAATTTTAGTGCTCACCAACCACCCTTTGAAGCAGGTGCTTCAACGACCTAAGGCCTCTAGTCGGTTAGTCAAGTGGGCTATTGAACTCAGCGAATTCGACATTCGCTACCAGCGACTAAAGGCAATAAAGGCACAAGCCCTTGCTGACTTTATCATCGAAAACATAGCGCCTCCGGAAATGGACCCCCTGGCACGAATGATACACCCCCTCGCTGGCAACTGTGGACAAACGGTTCTTCAGCTCATGGCACAACTGGCACTGGTTGTGTCATCTTGCCTCCGGGAGGAGATCCAATTACCTACAGTCTCGTACTTTCTTTTCCGGCCACAAACAATCAGGCTGAATATGAAGCCCTTATCACAGGCCTCCTCATCACTAAAGGCATTGGAGCCAAATCAATTGATACCTACTGTGATTCACAGCTTGTTGTCAAACAGGTTACTGGTGGATATGCCATCAACGATGAACGCTAAAGCTCTATGCTGACAGGGTGAAGAAACTTCTCCACGACCTTCAAGCTAACATCCAGCAAGTACCCCGAAGTGAAAACTGATATGCTGACATGCTCAGCATGAGTGCTACTGCACCGACAGCGCACGAAGTGCACTACTTAGAGCCGCGCAGGGTTTCAGAGGCGTACGACTCCATCCCAGTCTTGGCACTCAACAACGGCCAGATCACATGGATGACTCCAATCCTACAATACCTGGTTTCTAGTACGTTACCCGAAGATCCCATAGTTGCTCGATAAATCATCAGCCGTTCTGCACGGCATACCGTACCAGACAGAACTCTGTATCGACGGGGAGTCTCTATCCCTCTTCTCCACTATGTTGATGAAGCCAAGGATTCCTACGTCCTGCGGAAAATACATGAAGGAATTGTCGGTGCGCACCAAGGAGCAAAGACTCTAGCCAAGAAGGTAATTCGCCAAGGATACTATTGGCCCACTATTTATCAGGATGCTGTTGACTTAGTCCACAAATGTCGTCCATCCTAGGAATTCGCCACAACCAAGCGTTCCCCAACCAGCTCTCTCATTGCGGTGAATACTCCCTGGCCTTTCTCCTAGTGGGGGATCGACATTCTGGGACCTTTTCCCGTCACTGTGGCCCAGAAAAAATTCATCTTCGTTGATATCGACTACTTCTCAAAATGGGTTGAAGCAGAAGCGGTGGCAACTATAATTGACCATGCGGTCCGGAAGTTTGCTGAGCACTCCATTGTTTATCGCTTCGGTATCCCTCAGGGAGTCATTACTGATAATGGTATCCCATTTACAGGGAAAGCTTTCAAAGACTTCTGCGATGCCTTACATGTCAGCCACCGCTTCACTTCTGTTGCTCACCCACAAACCAACGACCAGGTCAAAGCAGCTAACAAAGTCTTGCTTCATGGCTTACGAACCCACATCATCGCCTTTGGTGGCAGTTGGCTGAATGAGTTGCCAAATGTGCTGTGGTCCTTCCGTACCACACCTCGCGAAGCCACTGGCGAGACGCCTTATTCCCTGGTATACAAGACAAAGGCGGTGCTGCTGACAGAAATCGGTCTCCCAACCAATCGTAGCAGTATCGTCCCCGTGGACAGCGACGCGGCTCGGGCAACCGAACTGGATCTTCTTGAAAAGCGGCACCTACAAGCTCAGCGCACTATGGCCAACGCTAAAATGTCCGGAGCCCACTTCTACAACAGACGAGTCAAAAACAAGCATTTTACCGTCGAGGACTACGTCTTGCGACGCCATCAGTTCAAGGACCAAGGCCACCGCCACAAGCTAATGCCGAAGTGGGAAGGTCCGTACAAGATCATTGCTACGCCCCATCCCCATGCGTATGTTCTACAAGATTCGGCTGGCAAAGTACTGCCACAAACCTTCAACGGCGACGTCCTAAAGAAGTTCTACTATTAGTGTTCGTTCACTCTTCTCGTTTCCCTACTGTAGGCTTTTGTGTTATCTCCTTGTCTTACAACACTCCTGATTGTCGCCGCTACCTTACGCTATTCCATCTATGCTAAATATTGTGTTAAAGCTTATGAGATGATGTCTAATATGATTCTCTCCGTCGGACGCATCCTGACATCGGCAAACCGCGGAGATATGACCCCAGCTTGATGGCGGCACCCCTCACCATGCTGAGACGCATCCCCACAGGCATTTCCATGACGATATACCTCGGTTGTGAAAACTGATATGCTGACATGCTCAGCATGAGTGCTACTGCACCGACAGCGCACGAAGTGCACTACTTAGAGCCGCGCAGGGTTTCAGAGGCGTACGACTCCATCCCAGTCTTGGCACTCAACAACGGCCAGATCACATGGATGACTCCAATCCTACAATACCTGGTTTCTAGTACGTTACCCGAAGATCCCATAGTTGCTCGATAAATCATCAGCCGTTCTGCACGGCATACCGTACCAGACAGAACTCTGTATCGACGGGGAGTCTCTATCCCTCTTCTCCACTATGTTGATGAAGCCAAGGATTCCTACGTCCTGCGGAAAATACATGAAGGAATTGTCGGTGCGCACCAAGGAGCAAAGACTCTAGCCAAGAAGGTAATTCGCCAAGGATACTATTGGCCCACTATTTATCAGGATGCTGTTGACTTAGTCCACAAATGTCGTCCATCCTAGGAATTCGCCACAACCAAGCGTTCCCCAACCAGCTCTCTCATTGCGGTGAATACTCCCTGGCCTTTCTCCTAGTGGGGGATCGACATTCTGGGACCTTTTCCCGTCACTGTGGCCCAGAAAAAATTCATCTTCGTTGATATCGACTACTTCTCAAAATGGGTTGAAGCAGAAGCGGTGGCAACTATAATTGACCATGCGGTCCGGAAGTTTGCTGAGCACTCCATTGTTTATCGCTTCGGTATCCCTCAGGGAGTCATTACTGATAATGGTATCCCATTTACAGGGAAAGCTTTCAAAGACTTCTGCGATGCCTTACATGTCAGCCACCGCTTCACTTCTGTTGCTCACCCACAAACCAACGACCAGGTCAAAGCAGCTAACAAAGTCTTGCTTCATGGCTTACGAACCCACATCATCGCCTTTGGTGGCAGTTGGCTGAATGAGTTGCCAAATGTGCTGTGGTCCTTCCGTACCACACCTCGCGAAGCCACTGGCGAGACGCCTTATTCCCTGGTATACAAGACAAAGGCGGTGCTGCTGACAGAAATCGGTCTCCCAACCAATCGTAGCAGTATCGTCCCCGTGGACAGCGACGCGGCTCGGGCAACCGAACTGGATCTTCTTGAAAAGCGGCACCTACAAGCTCAGCGCACTATGGCCAACGCTAAAATGTCCGGAGCCCACTTCTACAACAGACGAGTCAAAAACAAGCATTTTACCGTCGAGGACTACGTCTTGCGACGCCATCAGTTCAAGGACCAAGGCCACCGCCACAAGCTAATGCCGAAGTGGGAAGGTCCGTACAAGATCATTGCTACGCCCCATCCCCATGCGTATGTTCTACAAGATTCGGCTGGCAAAGTACTGCCACAAACCTTCAACGGCGACGTCCTAAAGAAGTTCTACTATTAGTGTTCGTTCACTCTTCTCGTTTCCCTACTGTAGGCTTTTGTGTTATCTCCTTGTCTTACAACACTCCTGATTGTCGCCGCTACCTTACGCTATTCCATCTATGCTAAATATTGTGTTAAAGCTTATGAGATGATGTCTAATATGATTCTCTCCGTCGGACGCATCCTGACATCGGCAAACCGCGGAGATATGACCCCAGCTTGATGGCGGCACCCCTCACCATGCTGAGACGCATCCCCACAGGCATTTCCATGACGATATACCTCGGTTCTCGAGCGTTTAATATTCGTCAGCTTGGTGGCGGAATCCTGCATGTTTTTACAAGTGACGCATCCCCACCTCACGAACCCCTCGACGGCGGTAACCCTCCCGATATAGAGATGCATCCCCGCGGGGTTATTCACATATACGGACGCTCCCATAACCATTACTTCTTTCAAACGACACACAATTATTCAGCCTTCTCACCACTTTCCTCTCTTGGCTCTTTCCATCCACTCCGACCCGTGAGAGTGGGGGGCCTACTACTACACATACACACAATCAGGAACATACGAAGCAAACGAAGTAACGAATGGAGTAAGCAAAGGCTATGATATACACAAAACGAAGACGAAACTTTCAGATATTAGTCTGGCCAGATAATACGGTCGTTTACGACAGCAAAGGCACCATAAAGTTGGGCTCAAAACCTGAACATCTAAAGTTAGGTAGCACGATAGCACAACACAGTCAACAAAACATAACAACCTAAAGAACAACGCTAACTACAACCTGACTAGCGGTTCATACGCTACGACAGTGAGACAATCACAATAACCTTATTTCTTTGTCACGACTTGAGAGTTCGCCTCTTCAATAGCTAGTTCTGCACCAACATCACAATGAAGAGAAGGAGGGATCGAAGCATTGGCAGTAGTCATCGCTGACTCCACAGCATCCCAGAGCCGCAACAGCTCCGGACATTCAAACCACTCCACAGGAAAACTGGGAGACAGCTTCAGAACCTCAGTTCTAACCTTGAGGAGCATGGCAATCATCGCCTCTTGACTTTGAGTGGCAAGATGTTGCTGGAACTCTGCGGAAGACTTGAAGTCGGCCACAACTTTTGCCTTCACTTTTGAAAGAGCAGCCTCAACTTCTTGCTCCTTCTTGTGAAGGTTCCTTGTAGCCTGGGCAAATGCTTCATTCAGTTGATTCTCAGCTTTGGCCCTTACTTTCTCCAGTTCGCTCTTTGCAGCTACCAGATGGACCTTTAAGCCCTTGACTTCCATCCTTTCAACTTGCAGTTGCAAGCCTAAGACTCTGCTCTCTTCAGCACTCGATCCCCATCTTTGTCGCCAAGAATCTTCTCTCTTGGTAGCCTCCAGCAGTTGGGCTTTTAGGGTTGCAACCTCTTCGCCCTCAGATCCCCACGCTTTGATTATCTAGCAAAAAAGTAAAAATTCATGAAATGGAAAACGACAGAGACGATCAGCAAACCGACCACCGAACATTTAATGACCCAAATCATCAGAACTCACTTCCCCTTACCGAGGCAAGATTTCGAAGGCATGCATCAGCATGCGCTTGCCGCAACCCTCCATCGAAACTCCTTGCCGACAGGGTTGCCACCAGCTCCAAAAGTTTCCCCACAATAGCAGGATCAGTGAAACCATGCGCCACAAGCTTGGCAGCACTCCCAGTGATATCTAAAACCTCATCTACCTGTTCATCCACCTTCTCAGGCCCCATCTTGGAGCTTGCTACCTAACCAGTAAAATCAACAAGTTCTTTCCCCTTTTTACTATCTCCTCTCTTCCTACGAAGAACCTCAGTAAAGCTGCTATGCGTCCTCTCGCTATCAGGAAGCTCCACCTCCACATAATCAAGGCTTGGTTGAGATTGTACTTGCGATTGCAACCTCCGAGACCTCCTCAATGACGATCCCGATGACGTAGGAAGAGACATCGTCTTCTTCCTCTTTCCTGGTGGAAGGTCTTATGAACCAGCAGCATCGCCCTTTAGCTCGCCCAACGGGGAGCGACGTGCCAACGTTCTCACTTGGAGCACCCTCCAGGACCCTCTGTTTGCAGTGAGCCTCATCTAATTTAGCCTGCAACTTCCTACACATCAGGGCGATGCTCGCGGTTGTGATACTTGAATATGAAAAAGAAATACACAAAGGTCAGAAATATACCGAAGATGAAGCAGCCCTTAAACCTGAAGGCATAAGCCCGTGCTTCTTCAAGTTATTGTTTGACACGATTTCTTCAAAACGTAAAAGTTTGCCCTTCTTCAGCATTTTCTCTAGGGCTGTAACGGTCTCCTTCTCAAGGTTAGAAAGCGAATCTTTCGGATCCTCGTAGCCATCTCCCCCCTCACTAGGACACCCCGAAGCATAGGCGAACGAGGGGTAAAGTATCAAAATCCAGTCTCATCTTCCGAAATCAGTCTATAGAAGTATTGAAACACCTTCGACGAGAACACCATCTCCTTCTCCTTGCACCAGATCGATAACGTGAACCAGACACGCCACGAGTTGGACGAAAGTTGCGTCGGGGCTATGCCCAAGTCTTTGCAAAGATCCATTACGTTAGCTGGCAACAACCATCTTAATCCCGCCACCAATTGGTAAGGGAAAATGACAATCTCTCCAGAAAGGGGGGCAAATTCGGCTGCCGAAGGAAGCCTAGGATGAAACCCATCTCCTAGTTCGGCTAGTTCCAGTGATTGAAGAAATTTCGCGTGACTTAGTCGGTTACACAAATATGATGGCGGCATAGGAGGCTTACCCGTAGACCCTTTAGCTTTTTCCGCCGCCATGTTGATGATTTCAGCAACAGGATTTAAGTGCTCGAAAATTGAAGAAGAAATGATGCTGCTCCTCCGAGCAACCGATCTTGACAAGAAAACCTAAATGCACTGATGGAATGCAAACAAAAGGGTGGCCACTATATTTATGGCTTATGGAACTCGAAGGAGGCGAAGACTGGAAAAGAAGGCGAAGGGTCGTCTCCTCGGAAAAGAAACTTTAGGTGACAGTTGCAGATTGCTAAACAGCATTTAACACCCCCATTCACCACCCAATAATGCTGAAGGGGCTAGGGGGCAAGTGTAAGGCTGTGGGCCACCGGCCCAAAACCCAGGGCCCAAGGAGCCATGTCTCATAGGCTTAGAGCCTAAAAGCCCATATCAGGCCCACAAAAATGTAACTTCTAGGCGGGAGCAGTTTGAGAAATTCAAATAAGGCAGTTGGGCTCCGAGAAAGGGGGCCCAGTTACAATGGATAGAAGGAAAGGCACATGAAGACGGTGGACGACCTCTCGAGGGACCCATTCCGAATTCCGTAACAAAAAAAGATCTCCTTTCGTGGGCTATTAAAAAATATTTTCCGGAATTTGTCATAGAGAAAAACACAAACCCTAGAGAAAGGGGGAGAGAGAAAGCTAGTGATTTTGGATCTCTCTTGTCGAGGAGGCTTATCTTATGGGTTCTCTTCTTGGTCAAGGGGAGAATCACCCTTTATAGTCCTGCTAGGGCAACTTCCATGGATGTGAAATTACTAACATGCCCCTGGTACCCTAATTTTGAGATCTCATAAGATTTGAGGATATCATTTTAGAGGATTTTTAGCACTTGTGAATATTCTCTCAATCACATTCCAGTTTGTGAATATTTTGTATTCTATGAATTTTAGATTGTTAAATTGCGAGAAGTTTTTAGATGATCCTAACTCACCACATGACGTGAGAAAATACACATCAGATTGTAACAGAGTAAACTAATGTTAATCACCCGAACAGTTGCCTTAATTATTACTAATTAAAATAATTTAATTGGTTTTTCCTCTTCACGGTAGGATCATCTAAGATTTTTTTTATTAAATTGCATTAACTGATCCTCTTGGTGTTCAATCTATATCCTAAATTATATGCATGAGTATTATATTCATATGGGCATGGGAAAGAGAAAGCCTTCTATTATTTGTCCCACATAGATCATAGTATACAACGTAAATTTTGCTCATCAAAATTTCGCATTTTTATTATTTTTGTTCTAAATTTTTATTTTTTGTTATTCGCATTATCAAACTTTTGAGTTTTCACCACTTTTATCTTACTGTTATTTTTTTCCATAAAAAAACTATATTCCATCCAAGAAAAAGAATATTTCATCCAAAAATTAATTTTTCAAAAGTTTTTTTTCGACCATGCGGTTGGAGAGGGAGTCATCATGGGTCTGGAGGATCTCCCGTGCCATCGGCGCCGAGGAGACGACCACAATAGTAATGCAGCATAGCTTCAGGCTCATGATCGGGTCCGTGCACACTGGCAAGCCTGGTTGTGGACCTGTGGGGCATGCATCAGAGCTCGAGGAGGTTGCCAATCACCGGGAGCGGTCTCGGTCCCGGTGGCAGCTTCCTCAACTTTCTTGACTTACCTCTCTTTGCTACGTACGCCAAGGCCTTGAGCAGCTCCCAGGAAATGTAGAGGCCCAAGGTCAAGAGCAGAAAGTCCATATCTCTTTCTCGGTTCTTCTCTTCCCTCAGCTCTAGCATTCGGTGGAAGCAAAATTTATAAAAATTAGATACATGGTTTTTTGATTTCTTTTCGATTATCTCGATTTCTTTGGAACGGCCGTATACACATGTGACTGTCCTGTCCCGCAAAGCTTGTTAGTACAATGAAAATTTTAATGTTCGATGGTAACAAGTACCTGCTGCCGCCTGCCCTAGCCCGACCATCTAACTGCACTGCACATGGATTGAATTGAATGCATTGTTTTCAGCTTAGACCCTTCAAAGGACGTCGAGTGTAAGCCAAAACCACACCTTTTTGTTTGCTATAACAAATTAAGATTCATCCACTTCCACTTTTTGTATGAACGATTAGTAAATGCAAATGGAAAGAGACGGATTTCATACGACTCCTTTCTGTTCATGCCTACCGATGTAATTGTGGATCAAATAGCAACCATACCACATAATACAATAGCTCCGTACAGATTCTTTATAGAAACATCTCGACCACATCGAACTTGATGGAGGACCGAGTCCAAGTACGACAATAGAGTGCCAGATGGTAACCAGGTTGGGGACCGCCATGGAGTACT
>JAOYND010216941.1:0-14431 GCA_025802135.1 Lagerstroemia fauriei
AAATCTATTAAAAAACTTGTAACGGCCCAATTACTCACCAATTACAACTCCTTTAACTAAATTACAACCCATGGTTGTAATTCGGTTCAAAAACTTGTAACGGCCCAATTACCCACAAATTACAACTATTTTAACTAAATGGAAACTCATAGTTATAAATTAATTCAAAGACTTGTAACGACCCTAATACTCACAAATTATAACTCTTTTAACAAAAGTACAACTCGTAGTTGTAATTCAGTTCATAGACTTGTAACGATCGAAATACTTAACAATTACAACTCTTTTAACTAAATTACAACTTATTTTTATAAATCAGTTCAAAGACATGTAACAATCCAAATGCGCACCAAATGCAGCTGTTTTAACTAAATTACAATTAATAGTTCTAAATCAATTCAAAGACTTGTAATGACCGAATTACTCTCAAATTACAACTGTTTTAACTAAATTACAACTGAAAGTTCTAATTCAATATAAAGACTTGTAGCGACCCAAATACCCACAAATTACAGCTCTTTTAACTAAATTACAACTCATAGTGGTAATTCAGTTCAAAGATTTGTAACGGCCCAATTACCCACAAATTACAACTCTTTTAACTTAATTGAAAGTCAAATTGTAAATCTATTCAAAGACTTGTAACGGCCCAATTACTCACCAATTACAACTCTTTCAACTAAATTGTAACTCGTAGATATCATTCAGCTCAAAAACTTGTAACGATCCAAGTATGCACTAATTACGACTGTTTTAACAAAATTACATCCTACAACTCTAAATCAATTCAAAGACTTGTAATGACCCAATTACTACTAAATTCAACTTTTTTAACTAAATTACAACTCATTGTTGTAAATCAATTCAAAAACTTCTAACAATATAATTATCGACAAATTACATATCTTTTAACTAAATTACAACTCACAGTTCTAATTCAGTTCAAGGACTTGCAACGACCCAAATACCTACCAATTACAACCATTTTAATTGAATGACAAGTCATAGTCGTGATTCAGTTCAAAGAGTTGTAACAACTCAATTACCCAGCAATTGCAACTCTTTTAACTAAATTACAACTCATAGTTGTAAATCTATTCAAAGACTTATAACGACCCAATTGCTCACCAATTACAACTCTTTTAAATAAATTACAACCCATAGTTGCAATTCAATTCAAAGACTTGTAACGACCCAATTACCGACAAATTACAACTCTTTTAACTAAATTGCAACTCATAGTTGTAAGTCAATTCAAAGACTTGTAACCACCATAATACTCAACGATTATAACTCCTTTAACAAGATTAAAACTTATAGTTGTAATTGAGTACATAGATTTGTAACGATCCAAATACTCACCAATTACAGCTCTTTTAACTAAATCATAACTCATAGTTATAATTCAATGAAAAGACTTGTAACTGTCCCAATACACACCAATTATAACTATTTTAACTAAATTAACACTTGTAGTTCTAAATCAATTGACAAACTTGTAATGACCCAATTACTCTCAAATTACAACACTTTTAACTAAATTACCACTCATAGTTGTAAATCTATTCAAAGAATTGTAACAGCCCAACTACTAACCAATTACAACTCATTTAACTAAACTGCAACTCATAGTTGCAATTCAATTTAAAGACTTGAAACGGCTCAATTACCCACAAATTATAACTCTTTTGACGAAATTGCACCTCATAGTTGTAAATTAATTCAAACACTTCGATCGACCATAATACTCACGAATTATAACTCTTTTAACTAAATTAAAACTTATAGTTGTAATTCAGATCATAGATTTGTAACGATCCAAATACTCATCAATTACAACTGTTTGAAATAAATTACAACTCGTGGTTATAATTCAACTCAAAGACTTGTAACGGTCCAAATATGCACCAATTATAACTGTTTTAACTAAATTACAATTTATAGTTCCAAATCAATTCAAAGACTTGTAATGACCCAATTGCTCTTAAATTACAACACTTTTAACTAAATGACAACTCATTGTTGTAAACCAATTCAAAAACTTCTAACGATAAAAACACCCGCAAATTACAACTATTTTCACAAAATTACAACTCATACTCCTAATTCTGTTCAAAGACTTGTAACACTAAAATACCCACCAATTACAATTCTTTTGATTGAATTACAAATTCATAATTGCAATTCAGTTCAGAGAGTTATAACGACTCAATTACTCAGCAATTAGAACTTTTTCAAATAAATTACAACTCATAGTTGTAAATTTATTCAAAAACTTGTAACAGCCCAATTACTCACCAATTACACCTCCTTTAACAAAATTAGAACCCATGGTTATAACTCAGTTCAAAAACTTGTAACGGCCCAATTACCCACAAATTACAATTATTTTAACTAAATTGAAACTCATAGTTATAAATCAATTCAAAAACTTGTAACGACCCTAATACTCAACAATTATAACTCTTTTAACTAAATTACATCTCATAATTGTAATTCAGTTCATAGAGTTGTAACGATCCAAATACTCACCAATTACAACTCTTTTAACTAAATTACAACTTATAGTTATAAATCAGTTGAAAGACATGTAACAATCCAAATACGCACCAATTACAGCTATTTTCACTAAATTACAACCTATTGTTTTAAATCAATTTAAAGACTTGTAATGACCCAATTACTCTCAAATTACAACTCTTTTAACTAAATTACAACTGATAGTTGTAAATCTATTCAAAGACTTATAACGGCCCAATTACTCACCAATTACAACTCCTTTAACTAAATTAGAACCCATGGTTGTAATTCAGTTCAAAAACTTGTAACGGCCCATTTACCCACCAATTATTACTCTTTTAACTAAATTATATCGCATAGTTGTAATTCAGTTCAATGACTTGTAACAACCTGATTACCCAGTAATTACAGCTCTTTTAACTCAATCATAACTCATAGTTGTAAATCAATTTAAAGACTTGCAACGACCCAATTACCAACAAATTACAACGCTTCTAACTAAATTAAATCTCATAGTTGTAAATCTATTCAAAGACTTGTAACAGCCCAATTACTCACAAATTACAACTCGTTTAACTAAATTACAACTCATAGTTGCAATTCAGTTCAAAGACTTATAACCGACCAATTACGCACAAATTACACTATTTTAACTCAATTACAACTCATAGTTGTAAATCAATTCAAAATCTTGTAACGATACAATTACCCGCCACTTAAAACTCATAGTTGTAAATCTTTTCAAAGACTTGTAATGGCCCAATTACCCACCAATTACAACTCTTTTGTTTAAATTACAACTCATAAATATAATTCAGTTCAAAGACTTGTAACGATCCAAATACGCACTAATTACAATTGTTTTAACTAAATTGCAACTTATAGCTCTAAATCGATTCAAAGACTTGTAATGACCCAATTATTCCCAAATTACAACTCTTTTATCTAAAATACAACTCATTGTTGTAAATCAATTCAAAAACTTCCAACGATACAATTGCTCACAAATTACAAATCTTTTAACTAAATTCTCAATTCATTGTTGTAATTCAGTTCAAAGACTTGTAACTATCCAAATACTCACCAATTACAACTCTTTTAACTAAATTACAACTCATAGTTGTAATTCAGTTCAAAGGTTGTAATGACACAATTACCCAGCAATTACAACTCTTTTAACTAAACTACAACTCATAGTTGTAAATCTATTCAAAGAATTGTAACCGCCCACTTACTAACCAATTATAACTAATTTAACTAAACTATAGCCCATAATTGCAATTCAGTTCAAAAACTTGTAACGGCCAAATTACCTACAAATTACAACTCTTTTAACTAAATTGCAACTCATAGTTTTAAATTATTTCAAACACTTGTAACGACCATAATACTCACTAATTATAACTCTTTTAAATAAATTAAAACTTATAGTTGTCATTCAGATTATAGATTCGTTACGATCCAAATACTCACCAATTACAACTCTTTTAACTAAATTACAACTCATATTTGTAAATCTTTTCAAAGACTTGTAACGGCCCAATTACTAACCAATTACAACTCTTTTGTTTAAATTACAACTCATAAATATAATTCAGTTCAAAGACTTGTAACGATCCAAATACGCACTAATTACAACTATTTTAACTAAATTGCAACTTATAGCTCTAAATCAATTCAAAGACTTGTAATGACCCAATTATTCCCAAATTACAACTCTTTTAACTAAAATACAACTCGTTGTTGTAAATCAATTCAAAAATTTCCAACGATACAATTACCCACATATTACAAATCTTTTAACTAAATTTCAATTCACTATTCTAATTCAGTTCAAAGACTTGTAACTATCCAAATACCCACCAATTACAACTCTTTTAACTAAATTACAACTGATTGTTGTAATTCAGTTCAAAGGTTGTAACGACTCAATTATCCAGCAAATACAACTCTTTTAACTAAATTACAACTCATAGTTGTAAATCTATTCAAAGAATTGTAACCGCCCACTTACTGACCAATTACAACTCATTTAACTAAACTATAGCCCATAGTTGCAATTCAGTTCAAAGACTTGTAACGGCCCAATTACCCACAAATTACAACTCTTTTAACTAAATTGCAACTCATAGTTTAAATTAATTCAAAGATTTGTAACGACCATAATACTCACTAATTATAACTCTTTTAACTAAATTAAAACTTATAGTTGTAATTCGGATCATAGATTCGTTACGATCCAAATACTCACCAATTACAACTCTTTTAACTAAATTACAACTCATATTTGTAAATCTTTTCAAAGACTTGAAACGGCCAAATTACTTACCAATTACAACTCTTTTGTCTAAAATACAACTCATAAATATAATTCAGTTCAAAGACTTGTAACGATCCAAATACGCACTAATTACAACTGTTTTAACTAAATTGCAACTTATAACTCTAAATCAATTCAAAGACTTGTAGTGACGCAATTATTCTGAAATTACAACTCTTTTAACTAAAATACAACTCATTGTTGTAAATAAATTCTAAAACTTCCAACGACACAATCACCCAAAAATTACAACTCTTTTAACGAAATTATAACTCACAGTTATAAATCTATTCAAAGACTTGCAACGCCCCACTTACTAATCAATTACAACTATTTTAACTAAATTACAACTCATAGTTGCAATTCAGTTCAAAGACTTGTAACCGCCCAATTACCCAAAAATTACAACTATTTTAACTCACTCAATTACAACTCATAGTTGTAAATCAATTCAAAATATTCTAACGATACAATTTCCCACCAATTACAAGTCTTTTAACTAAATTACAACTCATTGTTATAATTCAGTTCAAAGACTTGTAACGACCCAAATAACCACTAATTACAGCTCTTTCAATTGAATTACAAGTCATAATTCTAATTCAGTTTAAAGAGTTGTAACGATTCAATTTCCTAGCACTTACAACTCTACTATCTAAATTAAAACTCATAGTTGTAAATCTTTTCAAAGACTTGTAACGACCCAATGACTCACCAATTACAACTCTTTTGTCTAAATTACAACTCATAAATATAATTCAGTTCAAAGACTTGTAACGATCCATATACGCACTAATTACAACTGTTTTAACTAAATTGCAACTTATAGCTCTAAATCAATTTAAAGACTTGTAATGACCCAATTATTTCCAAATTACAACTCTTTTAACTAAAATATAACTCATTGTTGAAAATCAATTCTAAAACTTCCAACGATACAATTACAGCGGTTTTAACTAAATTTCAACTGATAGCTCTAAATCAATTCAAAGACTTGTAATGACCCAATTATTCCCAAATTACAACTCTTTTATCTAAAATACAACTCATTGTTGTAAATCAATTCAAAAACTTCCAACGATACAATTACCCGAAAATTACAACTTTTTTAACTAAATTTCAATTCATTGTTCTAATTCAGTTCAAGGAGTTGTAACAATCGAAAAACTCACCAATTACAACTATTTTAACTAAATTACAACTCATAGTTGTAATTCAGTTCAAAGGTTGTAAAGACTCAATTACCCAGCAATTACAACTCTTTTAACTAAATTACAACTCATAGTTGTAAATCTATTCAAAGAATTGTAACCGCCCACTTACTAACCAATTACAACTCATTTAACTAAACTACAACCCATAGTTGCAATTCAGTTCAAAGACTTGTAACGGCCCAATTACCCACAAATTACAACTCTTTTAACTAAATTGCAACTCATAGTTGTAAATTAATTTTAATACTTGTAACGACCATAATACACACTAAATATAACTTTTTTAACTAAATTAAAACTTAAAGTTGTAATTCATATCATAGATTCGTAACGATCTAAATACTCACCAATTACAACTCTTTTAACTAAATTACAACTCATAGTTGTAAATCTTTTCAAAGACTTGTAACGACCCAATTACTCACCAATCACAACTCTTTTGTCTAAATTACAACTCATAAATATAATTCAGTTCAAAGACTTGTAACGATCCATATACGCACTAATTACAACTGTTTTAACTAAATTGCAACTTATAGCTCTAAATCAATTTAAAGACTTGTAATGACCCAATTATTTCGAAATTACAACTCTTTTAACTAAAATATAACTCATTGTTGAAAATCAATTCTAAAACTTCCAACGATACAATTACCCATAAATTACAACTCTTTTAACTAAATTACAACTCACAGTTGTAAACCTATTCAAAGACTTGTAACGGCCCAGTTACTAATCAATTACAACTATTTTAACTAAATTACAACTCATAGATGTAAATCAATTCAAAATCTTCTAACGATACAATTACCCACCAATTACAAGTCGTGTAACTAAATTACAACTTATAGTTATAATTCAGTTCAAAGACTTGTAACGACCCAATTACCACCAATTACAACTCTTTCAATTGAATTACAAGTCATAGTTGTAATTCAGTTTAAAGAGTTGTAACAACTCAATTACCCAGCACTTACAACTCTTTTAACTAAATTCAAACTCATAGTTGTAAATCTTTTCAAAGACTTGTAACGACCCAATTACTCACCAATTACAACACTTTTGTCTAAATTACAACTCATAAATATAATTCAGTTCAAAGAATTGTAACGATTCAAATACGCACCAATTACAACTGTTTTACCTAAATTTCAACTTATAGCTCCAAATCAATTCAAAGACTTGTAATGACCCAATTATTCCCAAATTACAACTCTTTTAACTAAAAAACAACTCATTGTTGTAAATCAATTTAAAAACTTCCAACGATACAATTACCCACAAATTACAATTCTTTTAACTAAATTTCAATTCATTGTTGTAATTCAGTTCAAAGACTTGTAACTTTCCAAATACTCACCAATTACAACTTTTTTAGCTAAATTACAACTCATAGTTGTAATTCAGTTCAAAGGTTGTAACGACTTAGTTACCCAGCAATTGCAACTCTTTAAACTAAATTACAACTCATAGTTGTACATCTATTCAAAGAATTGTAACCGCCCACTTAGTAACCAATTACAACTCATTTAACTAAACTACAACCCATAGTTGTAATTCAGTTCAAAGACTTGTAACAGCCCAATTACCCACAAATTACAACTCTTTCAACTAAATTGCAAGTCATAGGTGTAAATTAATTCAAAGACTTGTAACGACCATAATACTCACTAATTATAATTCTTTTAACAAAATTAAAACTTATAGTTGATATTCAGATCATAGAATCGTAACGATCCAAATACTCACCAATTACAACTCTTTTAACTAAATTACAACTCATAGTTGTAAATCTTTCCAAAGACTTGTAACGGCCCAATTACTCACCAATTACAACTCCTTTAACTAAATTACAACACATAGTTGTAATTCAGTTCAAAAACTTGTAACGGTCTAATTACCCATAAATTACAACTATTTTAACTAAATTGAAACTCATTGTTATAAATTAATTCAAAGACTCGTAACGACCCTAATACTAACAAATTATAACTCTTTTAACTAAATTACAACTCATAGTTGTAATTTAGTTCATAGACTTGTAACGATCCAAATACTCACCAATTACAACTCTTTTAACTAAATTACAAGTTATTGTTATAAATCAGTTCAAAGACATGTAACAATCCAAATGCGCACCAATTGCAGCTGTTTTAACTAAATTACAACTTATAGTTCTAAATCATTTCAAAGACTTGTAATTACCAATTACTCTCAAATTACAACCTTTTAACTAAATTACAACTGATAGCTCTAATTCAATTCAAAGACTTGTAGCGACCTAAGTACCCACAAATTACTGTTCCTTTAACTAAATTACAACTCATAGTTGTAATTCAGTTCAAATAATTGTAACGGCCCAATTACCCACAAATTACAAATCTTTTAACTAAATTGAAACTCATAGTTGTAAATCAATTCAAAGACTTGTAACGGCCCAATTGCTCACCAATTACAACTCCTTCAACTAAATAATAACTCATAGATATAATTCAGTTCAAAAACTTGTAATGATCCAAATATGCACTAATTTCAACTGTTTTAGCCAAATTAGAACCTACAGCTCTAAATCAATTCAAAGACTTGTAATGACCCAATTACTCCCAAATTCAACTCTTTTAACTAAATTACAACTAATTGTTGTAAATCAATTCAAAAACTTCTAACGATACAATTATCAACAAATTATATTTCTTTTAACTAAATTACAACTAATAGTTCTAATTCAGTTCAAGGACTTGCAACTACCCAATTACTCAACAATTACAACTCTTTTAACTTAATTACAACCCATAGTTGCAATTCAATTCAAAGACATGTAACGGCCCAATTACCGACAAATTACAACTCTTTTAACCAAATTGCAACTCATAGTTGTAAATCAATTCAAAGACTTGTAATGGTACCAATACGCACCAGTTATAACTATTTTAACTAAATTACAACTTATAGTTCTAAATCAATTCACAAACTTGTAATGACCCAATTAGTCTTCTGATTGAGCGTCAACTATTGATTGGAGCCTTTTTTTAAGCAGTGTTGAAAATTGCTGCTAAGTCTAAAACACTTTTTGTTAGCTGCCAGGTTCTCACGCTGTTTTCTTGCAATATGATTGCAATCTTTAGTACTTGATCGGATTGTCTGTTCTGGCAGTGCAGAGATCATACGTATCAAGTGTGACTTCATTTTGTAGCTTTGCTTTCTGTATAGCTGATTTGAAAGTTTTCTCTATAAGTCCTTCTAATTCTGTCTAATATGGAAAAGCAGGGGAGAGGAGTAGAGTTTAGTAAGGGACCGGAAAGTTTTGAGAATCTAAAGGAAAACGTTGAAATCATCAATTTGAGACCTGGTCTTGGGAGTACTAATAGGAAGACTGCCTTGGTAGGAAGAATCTTAACTGAAAAAAGGTTGAATTGGGGAGCGGTTACTGGTATTTTAAAAAAAAGCTTGGAGGGAGTTTGGAGAAGTTACAATTTCTGGTATAGGTGAGAATTTGTTCCTGTTCAATTTCAAGGATGAGAGGATGGTTAGGAAGGTCTTGGAGGATGCTCCCTGGGCTATAGAAGGTTACTGTCTCAATCTAATAGAATGGCCATGCGATAAGAGATTGGAAGATTTAGACTTGCTAAGTGTTCATTTCTGGGTCCAAATTCATGGTTTACCTCCCGAGCTGTTGACAGATGAGAATATTGCACTTTTAGGTGGAACAATAGGTAAGGTAATTGAGTTTGATGCTGACAACAATATAGGAAATATTAGAAGACAATTTAGGAGGGTCAAGGTGAGAATAGACAGTTCGAAGGCTTTAAAGAAAGGAGTGTGGGCACAGGGCAATGTGAAGGACAGGGTTTGTGTCAGTTTCAAATACGAAAGGCTATCCTCCTTTTGCTATTTTTGTGGTAAGATAAATCATGTAGATAGAGTGTGTAACAGCGGGAAACAACTGGGTGATAAAAGGTGTTTTGGGCCTGAGATGAGAGCTAGTGGGAGTAGAACTAGAGAGATTACTCTAAATAAGGGACAGGATAGTGGAAGGTCTTGGGAGTGGTCTGATAGATTCGGGGAACGGGATCGTGATAATCAGTCTTTTAGGTGTGATAGGGGAAATGAAGTAGGAGTTGGTGAGAAAGCTGGGAATAAATTTCCAAGTCCTGAAGAAGGAACGAGGTATAGTATGGAGAGCCAGTCAACTGATAGGGATGAACAAGAGGAAAATATACCAAAAGAGGTCCAGGGCAATGCTTCTATTGAAATAGCTGCTAATGGCAAGGATGGAAATGGTATAGCTTGCGACGCTGACATTTTTGTAGAAGACTTAAAAAAGGAAGGTAGACAACATGAGGTAGAGCAGCAGTATATTGTTGAACTCCCAGCTGAGGAGGAGGAAATTTTAAATCAAAAAGCTTTGGTGCCATATAATATTACAGAAGCTATGAAAAATTTGGTTTTAAAAAGGACAATGGAAGCAGGACAGGATGAGGAAAGGAAGGTAAAACCAAGATTGGTACAAGAGGGGCCATATAGAGCTAGAACTGCGAAAATTGAGAAGAGGAAATATCATGCAAGGAGAGGAAGAGGTAGAGTCCGGAAGACTATACAAGGGCCACAGTTGGGTGGTAGTGGGGAATTGTTTGAAGTTAGAATTGAATCCTATCTTGAGGTTTTGAAAGGCTGTGGTGGCGAGCCTGAATCAGCCACGAGGCAGCCATGATAGGCATAAGTTGGAATTTTCAAGGGCTAGGATCCCCCTTGACAATTCGTGCTTTGAAGGATCTAGTGAGGAAATATAAGCCTGACTTTGTGTTCTTAATGGAGACAAGAAATAAGAATGTTAAGGTTGAGAAGCTGCAGAAGATGTTGAAATATGAAAATTCCTTCACCGTGGAACCAGAAGGTTTGGTTGGGGGTCTAGCTTTATGGTGGAATGGGGATCAAGTAGATGTGGTATGTGGGGATAAGAATCTCATTGATATAAAGTTTAAATGTGAGGATAATGGAGAAATGTGTAGAATCACTTGGATATACATTGACTGTGATTACTGGAGGCGACAAAGGACCTGGGAAAAGCTTAAACTGTTGGCTAGGAATATTAGTGAACCTTGGCTTTGTGTAGGTGATTTTAATACTATCCTGAGTCATCATGAAAAGAAGGGTGGGGATTTTGGGGATGATAGAAGTATCAGTAACTTTCAAGAACTAGTGTCTGAGATTGAGCTATTGGATCTGGGGATTTAAAGGGAGTCCTTTTACATGGTGTAATAATAGAGAGATAGGAGATAGAGTGTATGAGAGGTTGGATAGGGCTCTTTGTTCAATTAGATGGAGGAGTTTATTCCCTAGTTCTCAAGTCATTCACGAGGAGGCAGTTGGTTCTGACCATGTACCTTTAGTAGTGCTTACTTCTTTTTTAGATGAGAAAGGTAAAAAGGGTTTCAAGTTCGAGAATATGTGGGCTACAGAAGACACTTGTAAGAATGTAGTTGAAAGGGTCTGGCAAGAAGGAAGAATCAGAAATTTAGATGAACTTCAGTTGAGATTAAGCAGGTGTGGTGCAGAGTTGCGTAAATGGAGTAGGCTTACGTTTCCAAATAACTACAAAAGGATCTCTGAGCTGAAGAAGGACTTAGCCTTTGATCATAATGGGAGGGATGAGTTGAGTAGTGATGAGATTAAAGGAAAAATGATTGAGCTAAATGAGATGTGGAAGCGTGAGGAGATTTACTGGCATCAAAGGTCTAGAATTAATTGGATAAATGCTGGGGATAGGAACACTAGTTTTTTTCACTTGTCAACCATCCAAAGAAGAGCTAATAATAAGATTTTTCGAATTAAGGATGAAGCTGGGGATTGGGTTGAATCAGAAGGTGCCATTATGGACACTTTCGTCTCTTACTATCGGCAACTCTTTGGCTCTGAGGGGGTAAGTAATTGGGAGGCCATTTTGGAAGTTGTCCCTAAGGCTATTAGTGGCGAAGTAAAGGAAAAATTAGAGAGTGTAGTTGAAGTACATGAGATTACTGAGGCAGTTTTCCAATTGGGTGCTAACAAGGCGTCACGTCCAGATGGGTTCAATGGATTTTTCTTTCAGACCTATTGGGATATTATTGGACCTGCTATAACTCCTGCTCTTCAAACTTTCTTTTCCTCAGGTTCTCATTCCTCTGAATTTCAATTCTACTGACATTATTCTGATTCCCAAAATCTTGGGTCCTGAAGATCCTTCACACTTTCGCCCAATTAGTTTGTGTAATTTTGTTTACAAAATCATTTCTCGTGTCCTTGTTAATAGACTAAAGCCAATTCTGCCCAGTATTATATCTTGCCATCAGTCTGCTTTTGTTGCTGAGAGAGCTATCCAAGACAATGTGGCCATTGCTCACGAGGTGTTTCATTTCCTGAGAGGAAAGAAAACAGGTAAGAGAGAGTTTTGTGCGTTTAAAATAGATATGAAGAAGGCTTATGATCGAGTAGAATGGTCATTCTTGAAACTTTTGCTAGTTAAGATGGGATTTGGAGGGAAGTGGATTGGATGGATCATGGAGTGTGTGACCTCTGTCAGTTAAAGGTTGATGATAAATGGGAAAAGATCTGAAGAAATTAAGCCTGGTCGAGGGCTGCGACAGGGAGATCCTTTATCCCCATACTTGTTCACATTGGTTTCAGATGTTTTATCAAGACTTATTACTGATGCTGTTGAAAAAAAGGAGATTAGCCCCTTAAGAATAACAAGGAGTTGTCCTGCCCTTTCACATTTGTTTTTCGCGGATGACTCCTTGTTTTTCTTGGAGGCCACTGAAAGTAACATTGTGAGGATTCAGAACATCATCGAAGCCTATTGCCAGGCCACTGGACAAGCAGTGAACTATCAGAAATCCTCCCTATTTTTTAGCAGAAATACAAGTGAAATCACAAAGGAAAAGATTCAAGAGATACTAGGAGTTACTTGCCTTATCAATAGTAGGTATCTAGGAATGCCTACAGAATGGGGAAGGTCAAAGAAGGAGATATTAGGCTTTCTAAAGGAAAAGATGATCAAGAAAATGAGTGGTTGGAAGCAAAAGACTCTGAACCAAGCTGGTAGAGAAACTTTCATAAAAGCAGTCATCACTTCCATTCCTACTTATCTCATGAGTTGCTTGAAGTTTCCAAAAGGGTGGTGTGATGAAATGAATTCCTTGATTGCTCGGTTCTGGTGGGGACAGCAACAACAGCAAAAGATACATTGGGTCAGTTGGCAGAATCTTACTAAGATTAAAGAGGAGGGAGGTATGGGCTTTAAGGAGTTACAAACTTTTAATGAAGCAATGTTAATGAAGATGGCATGGAGAATTTATAGAAGACCAAACTCTTTACTTAGCAGAGTTTTGAAGGGAATTTACTTTCCAAAGGATGATTTTTTAGAGGCAAAGAAAGGACCAAGATCATCTTGGATGTGGAGTAGCTTTATGGATGGGAAAGAGAAATTAAAGGAAGGTGCTCTGTG
Source organism: Lagerstroemia fauriei (assembly GCA_025802135.1). Classification (NCBI taxonomy): domain Eukaryota; kingdom Viridiplantae; phylum Streptophyta; class Magnoliopsida; order Myrtales; family Lythraceae; genus Lagerstroemia; species Lagerstroemia fauriei. Next base: position 13,538 of record JAOYND010216941.1, read on the forward strand.
GAGAATTGGAGATGGGGGTAATGTTAGAATCTGGAAGGATGCTTGGGTGCCTGGAATACATAAACATAAGCTAGTATTGCAAAATGGTGGCAGTGAAGTGTCGGATATGAGGGTCTGTTGTCTGATTGACAGGGAGATGTGGCGCTGGAAGCTTAATACACTGGCAGGGCAGATCAGTGCGGAAGAGCAAAAGGCAATAGAAGAAATTCCCCTTCTACGGAGTAACAAGGCAGATAAACTAGTTTGGCCCTTAGAGAAAAGAGGTGAAGTTACTGTGAAGTCTGCTTATGCTTTTCTTCGGAAGTCTTCCCAAGTGAAAGAATCTAGGAGATGTTCATCTTCTCATCTTGTTGAGATAGTAGTATGGAAGGGCATTTGGAAGGTTGATTGCCTGCCAAAAATTAGGAACTTTCTCAGGAGGGTAATGTCTGATGCCATTGCAGTTAACAAAAACTTAAAGCGCAAGGGTCCGAATGTATCAGATAAATGTTTTTTCTGTCAAAAAGAAGAGACAGTTGAACACTCATTATTACTGTGCGAGTGGATAGACTATATCTGGTTTGAGAGTTTGGGACTTCGAATAAACAAGCAAAGAGTTACTACAATCGATGCTTGGTTTGATGAGCTGCTGAAAGTTAGTCATATCAGAAGTGAGGTGAAGGGGGAAATACTATCAAGAGTAGCTTTCACTTTGTGGCATATTTGGAAAGGAAGAAATAAAGCTGTCTTTCTGCATGTTCTGCCAAACATTACAGAGGTGTTAGCGAGTTTGCAAAGGGCAATTGATGAATTTTGCTGGTGTAAGAGTGTTAAGGTGAGCCAAGGTGGAAGGAAGTTGCAGTTTATCAGACGAAGAAATGCTCCAACGAAGTGGCTTGCTCCTGCATCAGGTTT
>JAOYND010217036.1:0-14429 GCA_025802135.1 Lagerstroemia fauriei
TAGAAGTGGGAACCGGTTACTTACTGAGCATGTGGAGCTCATCCCATTATCCTATATCTTTTTCAGATCCGAAATCAGAAGAAACCTAGGAGAGTAGCATCTAGCAGAGTCGATTGGAGATCAGGTGCCTAGAAGATCATTTGGATTCTTTTATAGCGTTCTTTCCTTTACTTAGTATTGGAAACTTCCGATATTTGAATAATTTTAGAAATTTGAAAGTGTAAATTTTCTTTTTAAAATTGAATTATATTTATCAGACATGATAATTATTGTTTCTGAGGAAGAGAAAAATTCGAAAATACTATGGATTAAAAGTACGTAAGTTGGCTTCGTTTACTATGGGACCAAATTGGGTCTATTAGTGAACGACCAGTCACGAGCCCATTCCTAGTACCGAAAACGGGGCGTGACATATATTTACAATTATAAGTTGTAATTTAGATAAAAGAGTTGTAATTGGTGGGTAATTGGGCCGTTACAAGTCTTTATATAGATTTACAATTATGAATTGTAATTTAGTTAAAAGAGTTGTAATTGGTGAGTAATTTGGCCATTACAAGTCTTTGAATAGATTTACAACTATGAGTTGTAATTTAGTTAAAAGTGTTGTAATTGCTAGGTAATTGAGTCGTTACAACTTTTTGAACTGAATTACAACTATGACTTGTAATTCAATTAAAAGACATGTAATTGATTGGTATTTAGGTGATTACAAGTCTTTGACCTGAATTAGAACTATGAGTTGTAATTTAGTTAAAAGATTTGTATTTTGTGGGTAATTGTCTCGTTAGTAGTTTTGAATTTATTTACAAGAGTGAGTTGTTATTTAGCTAAAAAAGTTGTAATTTGAGAGGAATCGGGTCAATACAATTCTTTGAATTCAGTTATAACCGTAAGTTGTAATTTAGTTAAAACAATTGTGATTGGTGCGTATTTGCATCATTAGAAGTCTTTGAATTGAATTATAATTATGAGTTGTAATTTCGTTTAAAGAGTTTTAATTGGTGAGTGTTTGGATCGTTACAAGTTCATGAACTGAATTACAACAATGAGTTGTAATTTAGTTAAAAGACTTAGAATTGGTGAGTATTAGGGTGGCCACAAGTCTTTGAATAAATTACAACTACGAGTTGCAATTTAGTTAAAAGAGCTGTAACTTGTGGGTAATTGGGTCATCGGAAGTTATTGAATTGATTTATAACTATGAGTTGTGATTTAGTTAAAACAGTTGTAATTAGTGGGTAATTGGGTCGTCACAAGTCTTTTAACTGAATTACAATGATGCGATGTAATTTAGTTAAAAGAGTTGTAATTGGTGAGTAATTGAATTGTTACAAGTCTTTGAACCGAATTACAACTATGAGTTGTAATTTTGTTAAAAGAGTTGTAATTTGTGGGATTTGGGTCTTTACAAGTCTTTGAATAGATTTACTATTATAAGTTGTAATTTAGATAAAAGTGTTGTAATTGGTGAGTAATTGGGCCGTTACAAGTCTTTGAATTTATTTACAAATATGAGTTGTAATTTAGTTAAAAGAGTTGTAATTAATTGGGCCGTTACAAGTCTTTGAATAGTTTTACAACTACGAGTTGTAATTTAGTTAAAAGAGTTATAATTGATGGGTAATTGAGTCGTTGCAACTTTTTGAAGCTGAATTACAACTATGACTTGTAATTCAATTAAAAGAGCTGTAATTGATGGGTATTTAGGTGGTTACAAGTCTTTGACCTGAATTAAAACTATGAGTTGTAATTTAATTAAAAGAGTTGTATTTTTTGGGTAATTCTCTCGTTTGAAGTTTTTAAATTTGTTTACAACAATGAGTTGTAATTTAGCTAAAAAAGTTATAATTTTAGAGGAATCGGGTCATTACAATTCTTTGAAATGATTTAGAACTATAAGTTGTAATTTAGTTAAAACAGTTGTAATTGGTGAGTATTTGGATCGTTACAAGTCTGTGAACTGAATTACAACAATGAGCTGTAATTTAGATAAAAGAGTTATAATTAGTGAGTATTAGGGTCGCTACAAGTGTTTGAATTGATTTACAACTACGAGTTGTAATTTAGCTAAAAGAGTTGTAATTTGGGGGTAATTGGGTCATTGCAAGTCTTTGAATTGATTTACAATTATGAGTTGTGATTTCGTTTAAAAAGTTTTAATTAGTGGGTAATCGGGTCGTTTCAAGTCTTTTAACTTAATTACAACGATGCGATGTAATTTAGTTAAAAGAGTTGTAATTGGTCGGTAGCTGAATCGTTAGAACTATTTGAACCGAATTACAACTATTAGTTGTCATTTTAGTTGAAAGAGTTGTAATTTGTGGGTAATTGGGCCGTTGCATATCTTGCAATTTATTTACGACAATTAATTATAATTCAGTTAAAAGAGTTGTAATTGATTGGTAATTAGGCTGTTACAAGTCTTTGAATTTATTTACCACAATGGGTTATAATTTAGTTAAAAGAGTTGTAATTTGTGGGTAATTGGGCCGTTACAAGTCTTTGAACTGAATTATAACAATGAATTGTAATTTAGTTAAAAGAGTTGTAATTTGTGAGTAATTGGGTCGTTACAAGCATTCGAATAGATTTACAATTATGAGTTGTAATTTAGTTAAAAGTGTTGTAATTGCTGGGTAATTGAGTAATTACAACTTTTTCAACTGAATTACAACTATGACTTGTACTTCAATTCAAAGAGCTGTAACTGGTGGGTATTTCGGTTGTTACAAGTCTTTGACCTGAATTAGAACTATGAGTATTAGGGTTGTTACAAGTCTTTGAATTGATTTATAACCATAAGTTGTAATTTAGCTAAAACAATTGTAATTGGTGCGTATTTGGATTGATACATGTCTTTGAACTGTTTTATAACCATAAGTTGTAGTTTAGTTAAAAAAGTTGTAATTGGTGAGTATTCGGATCGTTACAAGTCTATGAACTGAATTACAACTATGAGTTGTAATTTAGTTAAAAGAGTTATAATTGGTGAGTATTAGGGTCGTTACAAGTCTTAGAATTTATTTACATCTAAGAGTTTTAATTTAGTTAAAAGAGTTGTAATTTGTGGGTAACTGGGCCATTACAAGTTTTTGAACTGAATTACAATCATGGGTTGTAATTTAGTTAAAGAAGTTGTAATTGGTGAGTAATAGGCCGTTACAAGTCTTTGAATAGATTTTAAGCTATGAGTTGTAATTTGGTTAAAAGAGTTCTAATTGCTGGGTAATTGAATCGTTGCAATTCTTTGAACTGAATTACAATTATGAATTTGTAATTGAATCAAAATAGTTGTAATTAGTGGGTATTTGGGTCGTTACAAGTCTTTGAACTGAACTAGGAGTATGAGTTGTAATTTAGTGAAAATAGTTGTAATTTGTGGGTGTTTGTATCGTTATATGTTTTTGAATTGATTTACAATAGTGAATTTTCATTTAGTTAAAAGTGTTATAATATTAGAGTAATTGGGTCATTACAAGTCTTTGAATTGATTTAGAACTATAAGTTATAATTTAGTTAAAACAGTTGTAATTGGTGCGTATTTGAACCGTTACAAGTCGTTGAATTGAATTATAACTATGAGTTGTAATTTAGTTAAAAGAGTTGTAATTGTCGAGTATTTGGATCGTTTCAAATCTATGATCTGAATTACAACTATACGTTTTAATTTAATTAAAAGAGTTATAATTGGTGAATATTATGGTCGTTACAAGTCCTTGAATTGATTTACAACTATGAAGTTAAAAGAGTTGTAATTTATCGGGGATTGGGCCGTTACAAGTCATTCAATTGAATTACAACTATGAGTTTTAATTTAGTTAAAAGAGTTGTAATTGGTGAGTAATTGGGTCGTTACAAATATTTCAATCGATTTACAACTATGAGATTTAATTTAGTTCAAAGAGTTGTAATTGGTGGGCATTTGGGCCGTTACAAGTCCTTGAACTGAATTGGAACTATGAGTTGTAATTTAGTTAAAAGATTTGTAATTTGTCGGCAATTGTATCGTTAGAATTTTTTGAATTGATTTGCAACAATGAGTTGTAATTTAGGTAAAAGAGTTGAATTTGGGAGTAATTGGGTTATTACAAGTCTTTGAATTGATTTAAAAGTACAGGCTGTAATTTAGTTAAAACAGTTGTAATTAGTGCGTATTTGGAAAGTTACAAGTTTTTGAACTTAATTATATCTATAAGTTATAATTTAGTTAAAAGGGTTCTAATTGGTGAGTAATTGGGCCGTTATAAGTCATTGAATAGATTTGAAACTATGCGTTTCAATTTAGTTAATAGAGTTGTAATCTGTGGTTAATTGGACCGTTACATTTCTTTGAACTAAATTAAAACCACGGGTTGTAATTTAGTTAAAAGAGTTGTAATTTGTGGCTATTTGGGTCGCTACAAGTCTTTGAATTGATTTAGAACTATCAGTTGTAATTTAGTTAAAAGAGTTGTAATTTGAGAGTAATTGCGTCATTGCAAGTCTTTGAATTGGTTTAGAACTATAAATTTTAATTTAGTTAAAACAACAGTAATTGGTGCGTATTTGGATTGTTACATTTCTTTGAACTGTTTTATAACATAAGTTGTAATTTAGTTAAAAGAGTTGTAATTGGTGAGTATTTGGATCGTTCCAAGTCTATGAAATGAATTACAACTATGAGATATAATTTAGTTAAACGAGTTATAATTGGTGACTATTAGGGTCGTTACAAGTCATTGAATTGATTTAGAGCTATGAGTTTCAATTTAGTTAAAAGATTTGTAATTTGTGAGTAATTGGGCCTTTACAAGTTTTTGAATTGAATTACAACCATGGGTTATAATTTAGTTAAAGGAGTTGTAATTGGTGAGTAATTGGGCCGTTACAAGTCTTTGAATAGATTTACAACTATGAGTTGTAATTTAGTTAAAAGAGTTCTAATTGCTGGGTAATGGAGTCGTTACAACTTTTTGAACTAAAATTCTATTATGAATTTGTAATTCAATCAAAAGAATTGTAATTGGTGGGTATTTGAGTCATTACTAGTCTTTGAACTGAATTAGGAGTATGAGTTGTAATCTGGTGAAAATAGTTGTAATTTGTGGGCGTTTGTATTGTTATAAGTTTTTGAATTGATTTACAACAATGAGTTGTCATTTAGTTAAAACTGTTGTAATTTGAGAGTAATTGGGTCATTACAAGTCTTTGAATTGGTTTAGAACTATAAGTTGAAATTTAGTTAAAACAGTTGTAATTGGTGCGTATTTGGACCGTTAGAAGTCCTTGAATTGAATTATAACTATGAGTTGTAATTTAGTTAAAAGATATGTAATTTGTGGGTAATTGGGTCATTACTAGTCTTTAAATTGATTTAGAGCTGTAGGTTGTAATTTGGTTCAAACATTTGTAATTCGTGCGTATTTGGATCGTTCCAAGTTTTTGAACTGAATTATATATATGAGTTATAATTTAGTTAAAAGGGCTGTAATTGGTGAGTATTTGGATCGTTACAAATCTATGAACTGAATTTCAGCTATAAGTTTTAATTTAGTTAAAAAAGTTATAATTGGTGTGTATTATGGTCGTTACAAGACTTTGAGATGATTTACAACTATGAGTTGCAATTTAGTTAAAAGAGTAGTAATTTGTCGGTCATTAGGCCGTTACATGTCTTTGAATTGAATTGCAACTATGGGTTGTAATTTAGTTAAAAGAGTTGTAATTGGTGAGTAATTGGGTCGTTGCAAGTCCTAGAACTGAATTAGAACTATGAGTTGTAATTTAGTTAGAAGAAATTTAATTTATCGGTAATTGTATCGTTAGAAGTTTTTGAATTGATTTACAAGAATGAGTTGTAATTTAGTTAAAAGAGTTGAATTTGGGAGTAATTGGGTCATTAGAAGTCTTTAAATTGATTTAGAGCTGTAGGTTGTAATTTAGTTAAAACAGTTGTAATTAGTGCGTATTTAGATCGTTACAAGTTTTTGAACTAAATTATATCTATGAGTTATAAATTAGTTGAAAGAGTTGTAATTGGTTAGTATTTGGGCCGTTACAAGTCTTTGAATAGATTTACAACTATGAGTTTCAATTTAGTTAAAAGATTTGTAACTTGTGGGTAATTGAGACGTTACAATTCTTTGAACTGAATTACAACTATGAGTTGTAAATTAGTTAAAAGAGCTGTAATTTGTGGGTATTTGGGTCGCTACAAGTCTTTTAATTGAATTAGAACTATCAGCTCTAATTTAGTTAAAAGAGTTGTAATTTGAGAGTAATTCGGTCATTATAAGTCTTTGAATTGACTTAGAACTACAAGTTGCAATTTAGTTAAAACAGCCGTATTTGGTGTGCATTTGGATTGTTACATGTCTTTGAACTTATTTATAACTATAAGTTGTAATTAAGTTGAAACAGTTGTAATTGGTGAGTATTTGGATCGTTACAAGTTTATAAACTGAATTAAAACTATGAGTTGTAACTTAGTTGAAAGAGTTATAATTTGTGAGTATTAGGGTCGTTACAAGTCTTTGAATTCATTTATAACTATGAGTTTCAATTTAGTTAAAATAGTTGTATTTTGTGCTTAATTGGACCGTTACAAGTTTTTGAACTGAATTACAACCATGGGTTGTAATTTAGTTAACGGAGTTGTGATTGGTGAGTAATTGGGACGTTACAAGTCTTTGCATAGATTTACAACTATGTGTTTTCAATTATTTAAAAGAGTTCTAATTGCTGGGTAATTGAGTTGTTATAACTCTTTGAACTGAATTACAATTATGAATTTCTAATTCAATCAAAAGAATTATAATTGGTGGGTATTTGGGTAGTTACAAGTCTTTGAACTGAATTAGGAGTATGAGTTGTAATTTAGGGAAAATAGTTGTAATTTGGGGGTGTTTGTATCGTTAGAAGTTTTGTAGTTGATTTACAAGAATGAGTTGTCATTTAGTTAAAAGCGTTGTAATTTGAGAGTAATTGGGTCATTACAAGTCTTTGAATTGATTTAGAACTATAAGTTGTAATTTAGTTAAAACAGTTGTAATTGGTGCGTATTTGGACCGTTACAAGTTTTTGAATTGAATTATAACTATGAGTTGTAATTTAGTTAAAAGAGTTGTAATTGTTGAGTATTTTGATAGTTTCAAATGTATAATCTGAATTACAACTATAAGTTTTAATTTAGTTAAAAGAGTTATAATTAGTGAGTATTATGGTCGTTGCAAGTCTTTGAATTAATTTACAACTATGAGTTGCAATTTAGTTAAGAGAGTTGTAATTTGTGGGTAATTGGGCCGTTACAAGTCTTTGAACTGAATTGCAACTATGTGTTGTAGTTTAGTTAAATGAGTTGTAATTGGTTAGCAATTGGGTCGTTAGAAGTCCTTGAATAGACTTACAACTATGAGTTGTAGTTTAGTTAAAACAGTTGTAATTGCTGGGTAATTGAGTTGTTACAACTCTTTGAACTGAATCACAACTATGTGTTGTAATTTAGTTAAAAGAATTGTAATTTATGGGTATTTGGGTCACTACAAGTCTTTGAATTGAATTAGAAGTATCCGTAGTAATTTAGTTAAAAGAATTGTAATTTGAGAGTAATTGGTTCATTACAAGTCTTTGAATTGATTTAGAACTATAACTTGTAATTTAGTTAAAACAACTGTAATTGGTGCGTATTTGGATTGTTACATGTCTTTGAACTGATTTATAGCTATAAGTTGTTATTTAGTTAAAAGAGTTGTAATTAGTGAGTATTTGGTTCGTTGCAAGTCTATGAACTGAAGTACAACTATGAGTTGTAATTTAGTTAAAAGTGTTATAATTGGTGAGTATTCGGGTCGAAACAAGTCTTTGAATTGATTTATAACTATGAGTTTCAATTTAGTTAAAATAGTTGTAATTTGTGGTTAATTGTGCCGTTACAAGTTTTTGAACTGAATTACAATCATGGGTTGAAATTTAGTTAAAGGAGGTGTAATTGGTGGGTAATTGAACCGTTACAAGTCTTTGAATAGATTTACAACTATGAGTTGTATTTTAGTTGAAAAAGTTCTATTTGCTGGGTAATTGAGTCGTTATAACTCTCTGAACTGAATTGCAATTATGAATTTGTAATTCAATCAAAAGAATTGTAAATGATGTGTATTAGGGTGTTACAAGTCTTTAAACTGAATTAGAAGTATGAGTTGTAATTTTGTGAAAATAGTTGTAATCTGTGGGTGTTTTTATCGTTAAAAGTTTTTGAATTGGTTTATAACAATGAGTTGTCATTTAGTTAAAAGTGTTGTAATTTGAGAGTAATTCGGTCATTACAAGTTTTTGAATTGATTTAGAACTATAAGTTGTAATTTAGTTAAAACAGTTGTAATTGGTGCGTATTTGGACCGTTACAAGTCTTTGAATTGAATTATAACCATCAGTTGTAATTTAGTTAAAAGAGTTGTAATTGGTGAGTATTTGGATCGTTGCAAATCTATGATCTGAATTACAACTATAAGTTTTAATTTAGTTAAAAGAGTTATAATTAGTGAGTATTATGGTCGTTACAAGTCTTTGAATTAAGTTAAAACTATGAGTTGCAATTTAGTTAAAAGAGTTATAATTTGTGGGTGATTTGGCCGTTACAAGTCTTTAAACTGAATTGCAACTATGAGTTGTAATTTAGTTAAATGAGTTGTAGTTGTTTAGTAATTGGGCTGTTACAATTCTTTGAATAGATTTACAACAATGAGTGATAATTTAGTTAAAAGTGTTATTACAAGTTTGTGAATTGATTTAGAACTATAACGGTTAATTTAGTTCAAATAGTTATAATTGGTGTGTATTGGAACAGTTACAAGTCTTTTAATTGAATTATAACTATGAGTTGTAATTTAGTTAAAAGATTTGTAATTGGTGAGTAGTTGGATCGTTACAAGTCTATGAACTGAATTACAACTATGAGTTGTAATTTTGTTAAAAGAGTTATAATTTGTGAGTATTAGGGTCGTTACAAGTCTTTGAATTAATTTATATTTATGAGTTTCAATTTAGTTAAAATAGTTGTAATTTGTGGGTAATTGGGCCGTTACAAGTTTTTGAACCGAATTATAACCATGGGTTGTAATTTAGTTAAAGGAGTTGTAATTGGTGAGTAATTGGGCCGTTACAAGTCTTTGAATTGAGTTAGAACTATAAGTTGTAATTTAGTTAAAACAGTTGTAATTGGTGCGCATTTGGATTGTTACAAGTCTTTGAACTGATTTAGAACAATAAGTTGTAATTTAGTTAAAAGCGTTGTAATTGGTGAGTATTTGGATAGTTACAAGTCGATGAACTGAATTACAACTATGAGTTGTAATTTAGTTAAAAGAGTTATAATTTGTGAGTATTAGGGTCATTACAAGTCTTTGAATTAATTTATAACTATGAGTTTCAATTAAGTTAAAATAGTTGTAATTTGTGGGTAATTGGTCCGTTACAAGTTTTTGTACCGAATTACAACCATGGGTTGTAATTTAGTTAAAGGAGTTGTAATTGGTGAGTAATTGGGCCGTTACAAGTTTTTGAATAGATTTACAACTATGAGTTGTAATTTCGTTAAAAGAGTAGTAATTTGAGAGTAATTGGGTCATTACAAGTTTGTGAATTGATTTAGAATTATAAGTTGTAATTTAGTTAAAATAGTTATAATTGATGCGTATTGTGACCGTTATAAGTCTTTGAATTGATTTACAACTATTAGTCGCAAGTCCTTGAACTTAATCGATAGAAGTTTTTGAATTGATTTACGACAATGAGTTGTAATTTAGTTAAAAGAGTTGAATTTGGGAGTAATTGGGTCATTACAAGTCTTTGAATCGATTTAGAGCTGTTGGTTGTAATTTCGTTAAAATAGTTTTAATTAGTGCGTATTTGGATCGTGAATTATATCTGAGTTATAATTTAGTTGAAGGAGTTGTAATTGGTAAGTAATTGCGCCGTTACAAGTCTTTGAATGGATTTAAAACTATGAGTTTCAATTTAGTTAAAAGATTTGCAATTTGTGTCTAATTGGTCCATTACAATTTCTAGAACTGAATTACAACTATGAGTTGTAATTCTGTTAAAAGAGCTGTAATTTGTGGGTAATTGGGCCGTTACAAGTTGTTGAACTGAATTACAACCTTGGGTTGTAATTTAGTTTAAGGAATTGTAATTGGTGAGTAATTGGGCCGTTACAAGTTCTTGAATAGATTTACAACTATAAGTTGTACTTTAGTTAAAACAGCTGTAATTGGAGCGTAATTGGTGCGTATTTGGATTGTTACATGTCTTTGAACTGATTTATAACTATAAATTGTACTTTAGTTAAAAGAGTTGTAAATGATGAGTATTTGGATAGTAACAAGTCTATGAACTGAATTACAACTATGAGTTGTACTTTAGTTAAAAGTGTTATAATTGGTGAGTATTAGGGTCGTTACAAGTCTTTGAATTTATTTATAACTATGAGTTTCAATTTAGTTAAAATAGTTGTAATTTGTGGGTAATTGAGCCGTTACAAGTTTTTGAACTGAATTACAACCATGCGTTCTAATTTAGTTAAAGGAGGTGTAATTGGTGAGTAATTGGGCCGTTGCAAGTCTTTGAATAGATTTACAATTATGAGTTGTAATTTAGTTGAAAAAGTTCTAATTGCTGGGTAATTGAGGAATTATAGCTCTCTGAACTGAATTGCAATTATCAATTTGTAATTCAATCAAAAGAATCGTAATTGGTGGGTATTTGGGTGTTACATGTCTTTGAACTGAATTAGGAATATGAGTTGTAATTTTCTGAAAATAGTTGTAATTTGTCGGCGTTTGTATCGTTAGAAATTTTTAAATTGGTTTACAAAAATGAGTTTTCATTTAGTTAAAAATGTTGTAATTTAAGAGCAATTGAGTCATTACAAGTCTTTGAATTGATTTAGAACCATAAGTTGTAATTTAGTTAAAACAGTTGCAATTGGTGCGTATTTGGACAGTTACAAGTCTTTGAATTGAATTATAACCATGAGTTGTAATTTAGTTAAAACAGTTGTAATTGGTGAGTATTTGGATAGTTACAAATATATGATCTGAATTACAACTATAAGTTTTAATTTAGCTAAAAGAGTTATAATTAGTGAGTATTATGGTCGTTACAAGTCTTTGAATTAATTTAAAACTATGAGTTGCAATTTAGTTAAAAGAGTTATAATTTGTGGGTAATTGGACCGTTACAAGTCTTTGAACTGAATTGCAACTATGAGTTGTAGTTTAGTTAAATGTGTTGTAATTGGTTAGTCATTGGGCTGTTACAATTCTTTGAATAGATTTACAACTATGAGTGGTAATTTAGTTAAAAGAGTTGTAATTTGAGAGTCATTGGGTCATTACAAGTTTGTTAATTGATTTAGAACTATAAGTTGTAATTTAGTTAAAATAGTTGTAATTGGTGTGTATTGGAACCGTTACAAGTAATTGAATTGAATTATTACTATGAGTTGTAATTTAGTTAAAAGAGTTGTAATTGGTGAGTATTTGGATCGTTACAAATCTATGAACTCAACTACAACTATAAGTTTTAATTTAGTTAAAAGTGTTATAATCGGTGAGTATTATGGTCGTTACAAGTCTTTGATTTGATTTACAATTATGAATTGCAATTTAGTTAAAAGAGTTGTAATTTGTCGATAATTGGGCCGTTACAAGTCTTTGAATTGAATTGCAACTATGGGTTGTAATTTAGTTAAAAGAGTTGCAATTGCTGGGTAATTGAGCCGTTACAACTCTTTGAACTGAATCACAACTATGTCTTGTATTTCAATTAAAAGAGTTGTAATTGGTGGGTATTTGGGTCGTTGCAAGTCATTGAACTGAATTAGAACTATGAGTTGTAATTTAGTTAAAAGATATGTAATTTGTCGATAATTGTATCGTTAAAAGTTTTTGAATGGATTTACAACAATGAATTGTAATTCAGTTAAAAGACTTGAATTTGGGAGTAATTGCGTCATTACAAGTCTTTAAATTGATTTAGAGATGTAGGATGTAATTTAGTTAAAACAGTTGTAATTAGTGCGTATTTTGATCGTTTCATGTTTTTGAACTGAATTATATCTATGAGTTGTAATTTAGTTGAAAGAGTTGTAATTAGTGAGTAATTGGGCCGTTACAAGTCTTTGAATACATTAACAACTATGAGTTTCAATTAAGTTAAAAGAGTTGTAATTTGTTGGTAATTGGACCGTTACAATTATTTGAACTGAATTACAACTATGAGTTGTAATTTAGTTAAAAGAGCTATAATTTGTGGGTATTTGGGTCGTTACAAGTCTTTGAATTGAATTAGAACTATCAGTTGTAATTTAGTTAAAACAGTTGTAATTGGTGCGCATTTCGATTGTTACATGTCGTTTAACTGATTTATAACAATAAGTTGTAATTTAGTTAATAGAGTTGTAATTGGTGAGTATTTGGATCGTTACAAGTCTATGAACTAAATTACAATTATGAGTTGTAATTTTGTTAAAAGAGTTATAATTTGTGAGTATTAGGGTCGTTACAAGTCTTTGAATTAGTTTATAACTATCATTTTCAATTTAGTTAAAATAGTAATAATTTGTGGGTAATTGAGCCGTTACAAGTTTTTGAACTGAATTTCAACCATGGGTAGTAATTTAGTTAAAGGAGTTGTAATTGGTGAGTAATTGGGTCGTTACCAGTCTTTAAATAGATTTAGAACTATGAGTTGTAATTTAGTTAGAAGAGTTGTAATTTGACAGTAATTGGGTCATTACAAGTTTGTGAATTGATTTAGAACTGTAAGTTGTAATTTAGTTAAAATAGTTCTAATTGGTGCATATTGGGACCGTTACAAGTCTTTAAATTAATTTACAAGTATGAGTTGTAATTTAGTTAAAAGAGTTGTAATTTGTCGGTAATTGGGCCGTTACATGTCTTTGAATTGAATTGCAACTATGGGTTGTAATTTAGTTAAAAGAGTTGTAATTGGTGAGTAATTGGGTCGTTGCAAGTCCTTGAACTGAATTAGAACTATGAGTTGTAATTTAGTTAAAAGAAATGTAATTTATCGGTAATTGTATCGTTAGAAGTTTTTGAATTGATTTACAGCAATGAGTTGCAATTTGGTTAAAATAGTTGAATTTGGGAGTAATTGGGACATTACAAGTCTTTGAATTGATTTAGAGCTGTAGGTTGTAATTTAGTTGAAACAGCTGTATTTAGTGCGTATTTGGATCGTGAATTATATCTATGAGTTATAATTTAGTTGAAGGAGTTGTAATTGGTGAGCAATTGGGCCGTTACAAGTCTTTGAATAGATTTACAACTATGAGCTTCATTTTAGTTAAAAGATTTGTAATTTGTGGGTAATTGGGCCGTTACAATTCTTAGAACTGAATTACAACTATGAGCTGTAATTTAGTTAAAAGAGCTGTAATTTGTGGGTATTTGGGTCGCTACAAGTCGTTGAATTGAATTAGAACTATCATGTCTAAATTTGTTAAAAGAGTTGTAATTTGAGAGTAATTCGGTCATTACAAGTCTTTGAATTGATTTAGAATTATCAGTTGTAACTTAGTTAAAACAGCTGTAATTGGTGCGCATTTGGATTGTTACATGTCTTTGAACCGATTTATAACTGTAAGTTGTAATTTAGTTTAAAGAGTTGTAATTGGTGAGTATTTGGATCGTTACAAGTCTATGAACTGAATTACAACTATGAGTTGTAAGTTAGTTAGAAGAGTTATAATTTATTAGTATTAGGGTCGTTATAAGTCTTTGAATTAATTTGTAAGTATGAGTTTCAATTTAGTTAAAATAGTTGTAATTTTTGGGTAATTGGGCCGTTACATGTTTTTGAACTGAATTACAATTATGGGTTGTAATTTAGTTAAAGGAGTTATAATTGGTGAGTAATTGGGCCATTACAAGTCTTTGAATAGATTTACAACTATGAGTTGTAATTTAGTTAATACAGTAGTAATTTGAGAGTAATTTTTTTTTGGCCAAATAGCAAAGCTTCTCTTTATTCAATTACCCAGAGTCAAAAGGTATATTACAGAACATGGAACAAGTATCAGACATACAGTCACTACTGTTCTTACTATCTTGAATCTCTTCCCTTAAAATCGTCATCAAAGCAGATGGTGGATCTTGCGTCCAATTGCTTGGAACCATCCCTTTTCGACACCCTTGTGCTACAAAATCAGCACTTCTATTAGCAGTCCTTCTTGTTAGGCTCAATCTAACCTCCTGAAAGAAACTCTTGCACAGCTTAATCTCCTTCAGAACTGGAATTAGCTGCCAATCAGCTTCTTTTGTTTCCAATATTATTGCCTTAAAAACCACTTCGGAGTCAGTCTCCAAAATGGTCTTATCAAAACCCAATCTCTTTGCTTCATAACATCCTTCAAGGATAGCTAAAGCCTC
>JAOYND010217140.1:0-14419 GCA_025802135.1 Lagerstroemia fauriei
TTCTTGTTCAAGCTCATGTCTCCAAATCAAAAGTAATACCATTTGAACTCTTCAAATCCATGCCTTGGATCACATCAAGATTCTTCCTGAGGCCTTTGACATATCATACCTCTTGAATAGTGCGAACAGTACCGTCAAACATATTTATTTTGACAGTAACAATACCAGCGATCTCCAATGCATGATTATCACCCATGAACACAGATCCTCCCGAGACAGGCTTATATTGGTGGAACCATTCTCTTTGTGAGGTCATATGCCATGTCGCTCCTGAGCCCATAAGCCAGACATCGGAGTAATGTCTTCTGCCTTCAACAGCTATAGCCGCCTCGCTGCATAAATTTTCGCTCTCATTTGAGGTACTTGCTACACAATCCTGAGATTTTGGTGATTCAGGGTCTTTGCCATTACCCTCATCCTTCTTGAGAAAATGACACTCTTTCTTATAGTGCCCTCTGCTGCCACAGTGATAACACTTGACATTCTTCTTACTTCTGGACTTGGATCTACTCTAATTTTGACTCTCACTTGAGCCACGTTCCATTGATCTACCTCTCGTCACCAAAGCTTCAGCTTCCCATCCTGTCCTCCTTACTTTAGCATCGACTTTCTTCTTCAAGAACCGCAGCTGCAATATCATCAAAGACAAGGACTTCTATGTTGTTGGTCAAATTAACGATTAGTTGATAAGATGAATTAGCTAGACTATGAAGTAGAATTTCGGCACGTTCACCCGTTTCTATATTATAACCCATTGTCGTGAGCTGTGAAAATAGGGTATTTAGGGTGTTGATGTGGTCAGCCACCATCGTCGACTCCATCATCCGAAGGGTGTAAAGCCTTCTATTCAAGAAGATTTTATTGCGAAGTGGCTTGGCCTCGTACAACTTTGTTAGAGTTTCCCAAATCTCCTTGGTTGTTTTCTTCTTCGCAACACTTGACAATATTCTATTTGCTAATGCTAGGTGTAAATTAGCAGTAGCATTGCCATCCATCTCGTTCAACTTATCATCATCAAGCTCGATGGTCCTTTCTCCAATTGCTGCCAGGCAATTATGTTTCCCTAGAATGGCCTTCATCCTCATTTTCCACAATGAGAACTTGTTCCCATTTAACTTCTCTATCTCATACTTCATTGCCAGATGGTGCATCCCTTTCACTAACTGAATTTAAAAGTAGCACAGAAGATCAGCTACTAACCTGGTACACTGATACCACTTGTTGAGGATCATCGGTTGTGGAATCCGGCACTCGATTACAATTGAAGTCGAGATAGAGGATCTACTAGAGGAAAAGATAAACACCAAGATATATGTGGAAAACCTCTAAACGAATCGGAGTAAATCCACGGGGCAAAGATAGAAGAATTTCACTCTAACAAAGGTTTACAACACCTTCTCTCTATAAATAAGGAGTGAGCAATAACAATAATCGCTATCTTATTATAGGAGAAATTACCCTCAATTTAAGAAAGGAAAGACTAGAAATATAGGGGACTTACAAATATTTTTCTCCCTCTAAAACTCCATCTCTTTCTAAAACTAGGGCTCTCACTTTCGGCTCTCCACTAGCCTTCCGTGGCGGCCGTGTGCAGCACCTTCTCTGTGGGATCACCTTGCCATCCGAGAGCTATATCAACCTTGTGGAGGCACACCTCTATTTATAGAGGTTCTCACCACTGCCAAAGCCAAGGCAGTTCCGATGTGGGATAGCAATTGTGAGCCCCACCTTGCATGCCAATACTTATCCAATAAGAAAAGTCTTTTAACCGATTTAATCAATAAAAGTGACTTTACATTCAACATGTACAAGTGGGTTGCTAGTTGGCTCGTGAGGGATTTCGATCAATCATGTGCTGGCATGCAAAAACAATTCATTTTCAAATGTTTTAGTGTTTGGGTCACCCATATCAATTGTAACTAAAAACAAAAACTAAGTGACCGTAATGCAAGTAGAACAATCATTTCCTGTAGAATAATGCAACATGGAAAAAAATATAAACATTGAAAATCGAAAATTCTAAAAGTTGCTCGAATGCGACATGGGAGAGGATCTGTCTTTCAAACCCATCAAATAACTCCAAAACGATGAGAATAGGGATAAAATGGATGGATATGGCAATTGGAGGTTGAACTCAAAGGGAAAATTAGCCTGGCACCACGCGGCATAAGGTCTTCTGTTGATTGTCTAGCTGTCAAATTGAGAAATGATTGTATTGTGCTCATTAAGGGGTAGACTAGGCCGGTGGCTGCCCTAGCTACCATCAGCTGCACAATCGTTGGCCTAATGTGGACCCAAATATTAAAGACATTAAAAACATTGTTTGAACCTGCTTATAATTGCTTGCTTGAATCCAACGACAAGCCAACATTTATACCTCAAATCAAGATCATTGAAAGTCGAAAATTTCACCTTTCAGAGAATTGGATTGGTTTAGGTACGCACGTAACTTAACTTGAGACTTAAATCAGGTTTGGATTGGAGTTGGCACTAAAATGTCTGTTGAGGTCATTTAGGCGTCTAGGCCAGTAAGTGATTATGATACTAACCATATAGGTTTTGGTCGATCTCGAAAGTGATATTTGAGTCCAGAGGTCCTGTTACTTATCCTGAAACTCGTGAATCAAGATGCATTTAAACTTGGTACCCTCCTCTAAGTGTAAGTCATTTGTTTACTTGCATATTCTACTTTATCCAATTGTTACTTTAATAAAAGTTTGAATCGATGGTCCAAAGTGAAATTCGACAATCCGCTCCATTTTCCTAACATGCCACCAATAATCGTACTCAAAGTGCAGAAAGTAAATGGTTCTACTTGGAATTACACGCATTCATCACCTCTCTCTTCGTACCCAGCCCTTTACATCGATGCACCCAATGCATTTATTTTTCCTGACCCCACATATAATCAAGCCAATATACACATTCAATCAAGGGCAATTCTTCAACTTGGGACAAATTTCTTTAAAAAAATTAAAGTCAAGGACTAATACTAAAAATTAACAAGCTCGTGGATAACTATACAAAAATGAGTTAAATCGCTCAGAGACTCGATCAAAATTTCAGAAAATATTGGATCCACCTTTCAGGTTCCAAAATGTTCTAAGGCTAATTTAAAAAATTCAGGAATTAGGGATTGATATGTAAAATTCAAGAGTGGGGACCAATATACGATTTTCAAAGATCGGATGACCCATTCGTAAAATTCACAAACTAAGGCACTCAATTGTTAAATTCACAGGCTAAGGGTTTCATTAGTAAATTTTACAAAACTAAGAGATTAATTTATAAATTTCACAAATTGAGGGACCGGTTTGTAAAATACATATTCCAAAGAACATATTTGTAAAAATCCATGAAAATGATCCTAGAATGGTTTGTATCAAAATGAAGAGTTTGTAAAAACTAAATTTCTAAGACAGACTCACCATCGCGACTTTTCAATTTCTAGTCATTCCTCATCTAACTTACCAAAAAATTTTCTTTTTTCCATTTTTAGTTTTTTGACTTTTTGTTTTCAATTTATCATTTTTACATTTTCTTAAAAAGATAAACAATTCTATAACTATTCTTAAAAATATATTCATTTTTTTGAAGATTCAATTCCCATTTTCTTTCATGAAAATATGAACCTCATTTTTTATATTTTCCATATTCCACATAAAGTTTATTTTAGAAAATTTTAATTGTCGAGGATATTGTTTAAATCCTGATCAAGAAATTATTTCTATAGCCAGAATGGTAGCAATGCTTAGATGTGAGCGAAACTCGATGGTGCACACGGACTTGAGCTCGGTGATGGACTCAGTATCGGTAACGAGGTTGGACTCGGCTTGGTGGTGGACTCAAACTCGGTGATAGACTCGAAGACAAGTAGATTCGGGATGAAAATGAGGGTTCTTGAATCTTGCTCAACACATGAGTCTCATTCAAGAGGGGAGTGTTAAAAAATGTGTGGAGAAGAATGCGCATGTGTTCTTGAAAGTCAATGAAGAGCTCTATTTATAGAGGAGACTTGGCAGGGGCAAGGATCGAAGAAGAGACGGGGGGTGAATGGAGATTGGGAGGTTGAGAGAGGCTCAAAAAATCGGGAGATGGGATGGGACTGCAGCCCTCGCAGGGGTGGGGAGCACGAAGACGTCAAGAATTGGCCATGGTAGGCGACAGAGAGATGGCAGACAAATAGATAGAGAGGATGAGAGACGAACAAGAAATCGGGAGACGAGGTAGACAAGGCGGCAGTGCAACGAAGCCAGAAAGGATAGAGATAGGATGGAGCAAGCACGGGAAACACGAGGCCGTCGTCGGGGTGGTGGTTGAGAAGGAGATGGGACAGGACCAAGAAAATGAGACGGCTGGGTTGGGGACAGTACGGATGGAGAAAGACCGGTAGGATGAGGGGGAACGGACAGATCGGGACAGGGAAGGAGAAGTCGGGAAGGCCAGGACCACCGGTCCCTATAGTGCTGCCAATCAGAGGGAATCCTTCGTGCCTATGTTGAAATCAGGGGGTTTGCTCAAAAAGTGCGAGAGCAATGTTCACGTGAGCCCCACTTCCTTTTTTATTTTTTTAAATTAATTTTATAAAATCAAATTAAGTCAAAATAAAATAATAATATAATGTCTAAGAAATAGGTCATGATCAGCTCGAGTAAAAACATCAGGTAGACAAAGTTATAGATGGGATGATCCTATGCCACCCTAGATCTGTGGACCTACTGCAGATCTCCTTGAGGTTAGGTTTTTAGTCATGATCTATCTTTCCCCGAAGTTCAAGTTTGATCCATCCTTTGCGAATCTAGGTCTACAATCCTAGAGCTTTCCGTCTTTTAGAGTTTAGATTTATATACATAATTTACAGTCTCAAAGTCTAGGTCCAGCGTAGGACTTTCCCTCCATTATAGTATAACTTTGCAAAATGCAAACTTATGCTCCTTATGTTACATTTGATTCGCAAGGATAAAACAAATGGATAATATAATAAATAAGAAAAAGGAATGGTGAAAAATAGGATTAAATAATGAATAAAAAGCTATTATTTAATTGAAGTGAATAAATATGATACGAAATATAATATTTAAAAATGAAAATATAAAATTATCCCTTATATATATTTTTATTTGCATTTTTTTATTTTTTATATAGAAACTAAATTTAAAGAAATAAAGAAAATTTAAAAAATGAAATGGGATACTACTCATCTTCTTCAACCCCGAACCCAGCAGCCCTCACCTCGAACTAGTAGCTCCCAGCCTCCGCCTTGAAACTAGTAGCCAACGTAGCCATCTCGATGGAGGTTGCCTCAACCCCTGAACCCAGCAGCCCACAGTTCCCCATTCTCGAAACTCAGTAGCCACCTCGACGGAGGTTGCCCTCAACTCCCCATACCCCCAACCTAGCAGCCCACAGTCCCCCACCCCCGAAACTCAGCAGCCACCGTAGCCACCTGGACGGAGATTGCCCTCAATTCCCCAACCCCCGAGCCCAGTAACCCCCAGCTCCCGATCCCCAAACGATGCTCGCCCTAGCCCTCGACGAAGCTCAACAGAGTTTGCACAAGTAGGTTAGCCCTCCTCCTTGAACCAATTGACGATGAGGTTCTTCGAAGGAGGGAGAGTCACTGGAGGAGATGGGGCCTTCGGAGATGGAGGCTCGCCAGAGGAGGGAGGCACGAGTAGGGCTATGGGGTGGAGCAGTGGCAAACATTGAAAATTTTAATAAATAGGTGAGGGCATTGTCGACAATTTGTAACTATTCCATATAAGGAATAAATATTCCCCACTGCACCATAAGAAATACTATCACCTATCCATTTCACATAATTATTCTAAATTGGATTTCGTATTCTAGATAGAGCTGTTTGATTTAGGGGAATTCCATTGGGAATAGAATTCCTATAGAAATCCTTCCAATCAAACACACCATTAGGGGTCTAGACAAGTGGGCCTAGGCTCTCCCCTTATTCAAATTTCTCAAGTCTATGGGACTTCAAACCTTATGTATGTCTAGGTCTTTATACTAATCATTAGGATTTTCCATTCCTTTAAAACATAGTGATATCGAAATGGTATTATAATGAAAGGGGATAACATTTTAAACTCAAAAGATATAGAAATCACCACCTCAGAGAATTGTGATAAAATACATTGGAATGTCACGCTAAGGACACAGGACGCTCACCACTCTTAGAAAACCCGAGAGATACATAACTTTAATAAAGAAAGCACAAAGCAATATGATATTATATTGAATAAAACTGAAATGTTTTACAATTTGTTTCCTCTTAGAATTTATAAGACTCCTAATGCTAGGAAAGGAAAGAAAATATATCCTAAAGATATTCTAAAGAAATAAGATAGATATTACTTTGACTTCCTAAAATTATTATGAAAATATTCTTCCGAAATATCAACTTGTCATCTAAAAATACTAGAGACGGACCCATGTTATGTACGAAAAGAAAATAAAAATAAATAAATGTAAAATATTGGGATAAATGTATAATTGGATCGTTTATTTATAACTTATTATAATTTAATTTATTTAAATTTTGTTAATTTACAATAGTAACCAAAGTATTCTTAGTTGTCATTAGTATATTATGTCAAGTTTTTCTTTTCAATTTTATAATAGTAAATCATTAATTCAAAAAATCGAATAGATTTTTATTGCTAAAATCGTAGATATAGAGAGAGATGGAAGAATCTGAACAGTTAACGAAAGATTTTGTGGTTAAGATCGTATATATGGAGTGAGATAAAAATAAATGAAATTATTATTTTACCCTTAACCTGAAAATCAAATACATTTTATAAATTTTAATATGTTAATTGGACTGATGGAAAATATGGAAAACCAAAAAAGATACAAAAACTATTTTGGGTTTGCATATAATAATATAGATAATATCTAACTTTTCATTTAAAGTCATGCCAGCACAAATCTAAATCTCTAAAAACCTTTCATGGACTTTAATTTCTTTGTCGGGCTGATCACTTGATTCCGCACCATATAGAGTTTCAAACTTCTTCAAAATCGAGAGAAAAAGGAATCTAGTGACCCAAATATACAAAGGGGTAAGTCCTAATAACAATTGATTCTGATAACAACTCTTTTTGCTCGTTCCTTTCGAGGAAAAAAAATCACAAACTTTGAGCACAACTGAGAGACCTACGCCCGATAGTTTCGTGTAGAAGTGCACGAGGAATTGGAATGGATCTGATAGATTTAGGCTTGGTAATTTGTGCTAGTCCAGTCTTATCTTTCTAGGCTGGGATGATTTTTTAACGGGCCGCCTGGCAAGGCACGATAGCATGAAAGAATTTAATTGAACTCGAGCAGGGCCAACAATTCATGCAGTAAGAAAAATTGTCGCATTATCGTCGGGATGACAAAGGCAAAAGCAGTAATTGAATTTGCTTTAATTCCAGCACAAACACCTCTGCACTCTGCACATTAGACAAATATTTCTTACCAAAAATTTCTGAACAATATCAATCGAATATATGCACGCATATAGATATTCAAGAATTGCATCATCAACCCCTTCACCAAAGGACCCATAAAAGACCTTGCATTTTTAGATTTCATGATTATTTGTTTCCGTCTTTTGCACCACTCTTCATCATAGAACATCTATTGCCCATTGGCCCTTCACGTCTTTGTGACTGAATTGACAGCCCATTCATTTGGAACATGACAGGTCAATGAGAAGAAATGAGGTTTGTTTCCATGAAAAAGAGCTCCTTGAGAGCTCGATTGAAGGATCATTGAGGAAGTCTACGAGGATGGAGAACTGAACACTAACCGGTGGCGGGATGTTAGAGAGTCGGAGATGGAGGAGTGAGCAAATGGACGGAGATGGAGTGGTTGCACATGGACGGAGCGTACTGATGTGGAGACAGGTTGGCTGAGGGGCTGAGAGTGAGAGGAGGCTGGTCGTGCGCGCTTGTGTTTGTGTTAGGATAGGGTTAAATTTAAAGACGATTTTTTTTTAATTTACTTGATCAAGCTACTGAGCCGGCCCGTCTCAATAGTGCGTGGCCCAGCAAGCCCGAAAAATTTAGTGGGCCTGTAACTCGATAAGACACAACTCAGATACATTGTTATCAGATCGTGCTTGCGCTGGACTATTGGGCCGGACTCAATTTTTGTCAGGCTTAGATAGATGGTATCCTACACTCTAGACTATAACAATGTACAGAGCTAGCCCGACCAATCGACGAAGAAGCACACTGCTTGTGCAGATCCAACCTAAGCAGCCAATAGCATTGTTGTTTATCCACGTCAAGAGCCAACCTAGGAAGAAGGCATCAAATATTGTAGATTCACCCACTTGTGATGACCGTTAAATGACACATTAATGGATCTTGTGACTCTGCTAGCAATGATGCCGTTAGACTTAAATCTTCAAATGACCATTGAGTGCTGGTATTAACCATAGCCAGTATTGTCTTTTCCACCAAATAAGGAAACATGTCACTAATAATTTTATATGCCCACGTCATGGAATTGAACCTTTTGGAAACGTAAAAATGGAGAGCTTGTAGTTATCCTACACTAGGTTAGAAGTCTGCGCTAAGCTGCGAATTAAAACAGTGAATGCGATCTGTAATGTGTACTATGATAAATACATTGGATTACTGGAGAAAATGAATGATTTAAATGCAAATTAGTTGTATAAATAGTTATGATACCTGAATTAATGTGTTTTCAAGAAAAAAATATGGCCCATAGCACTGATCTACTCTAAGAATGAGGCTGGAGCTGATTGATCAGCCCAGTACCGACCCACAATTGCCACGGTCTTTGAAACGAAGGCAGACACAAGAAGATTGAGGAAAGATTCGAACCCAGGAGGGTAAGAAGAAAGCCACTAAGCCAAGGTTTCAATCTCTCATTAAATTAAATGTATGCACTACAATAGAGATTGGACAGTTGTCAAAACATGTGTTTCGTCGAATCATAAGCTATACACATATGTGTGTGTGTATATATATCTATATGCTGGGCTGATATCGTAAGCTATATACAACTAATAATCCACCTATTTCATTGAATGAAAGATGCTGCACTTGCATCGGTAAATTATACTTAATAATACATAATCTTTAATAAAATTATTAAAGTTTATACGACATTTTATAATTTTCTCAAATTTAAGAAGGTGAACATGTTTACTTCCCTAAATCCGTTCTTGATTTATAATCTAGTGCTAGGTTCCCTTTCCATCTGTTGGATAAGCATTGAACTTTTGTATTTAATGGAAAAAGGTTACCTATCACATTTGATGCAATTTACACAAATTAAGGATGTTAAAATCATAGCAATCATATTACAAGCATATGTTAGCCAAAAAAAGAAAAAGATGGCTATCCAATAATTGGATTATAATGTGCATATATAATCAGACGGTTCATGTGTTCTTTAACTCTTTGTAGATAGGATTTGTTCTTTTTCTAAAATCTTTTTGGGCCAACTAGGTAGCTGTTGCATGTTAACCTATAGGTTGGGCCTGATTTGGTCAATGTCTATCCATCTGAGCTGATTGTGCTGATCTCAAGAGACGTAGCTTCCCGAATTGGCCCAAGATGCATACATGGGACTCGGGAGAACAAAAGTAGAACACGTCACTAGAAGGAAAAAACAGGAAGTGCTAACCCAGATTCAAAACCAGAACTCTCCTCTCAGAGTACTGGACCAAAGTGTTAGGATTAGTGCCCTATATCGAATCACATGCAATATATCTGGAGTAATCTTTATTCTTAAAATAAAATTAAGATATTTATTATTCATCATTCGCTGTGATTTTTTTTTACCTATTATGATGAAACCCATAAATTAAGGTATTAATTTTTCGACCATGATGAGATAATGCCAATGAGATCTAAACTCTTATAAACCTTAATTTAAAAATGTTCATAATCATAGGATCATTGAATAGGAGATCAGTGATCCGGAAAGACTAGTACTCTCGTTACATGCACTATAATAGTGGGTAATTGATCTCATATTTACTTGTGAAGAGTCACTGATGTGAGAATATAAGTGCTCATTATGGAATGAGTTCACGGAACTGACTCGACAGAGGAAAGCCTAATGGAGTTTTAAAATAAATGCCAATAGGTTATTCCTTAGGTGATAGTAGGTATAAATAATCCTTAGACTTGAGATTACCATAGTACTTTATAATTGTTAAATTGCAGTTTTAGTCTATTCCTAAGCATGACTCTCTGAGACATGTGTAGAGTATTCTGAACCTAATGAGATTTTTATAGATGTGGTGAGTAATTAATAAGAGATCAGTTACTCTGATGGTAGGAGCGAATGTCCTATGTATTCTACTCAGTATGGACTCGTAAAAAATCTCTTGTCAGAGTAGTATGAAAATTGGGAAGGAGTTTCTGATGTTTCATAATTGAGTCAAATAATTAAGAATTGGAAACACGTGAATAAGTTTAATGAGATTAATTATAATATAATTATTGAACATGCTGCTGGTTTAGCATGGACCCTAATAGGTTCACACAATATAGGTTTATCTCGTAACAAAAATTTAATATATTTAAATTTTGGATCAAGCAGCTAAAAATTTCATTAGCACTAATTAGCCCACAATGGTCACACACCTTATTGGAAAGGTTATTACATATCTAAATATTTGATTATATTTATGAAAACTTGATCAATAAATATTCTCAATTATACTCACAGGAAAATTATCAAATATGATTAGATTGTTATTAAGAGGATGAATGTGTACAATAATTAATTGATACATTTGAGGAATTTTCCAAGTGAAAATAGCACCGAACAAGTGTTTATATTGGCAACTAGGGGATTTTGCGTTCCTATACATTGCTCCTTGCCGCTTCATAGAAACAAAACAAAATATACTATTTAATACATATAATAACAAAGGGCCCTAGCTTGGTTAGATAAAATAAAAGAAAATCTGCCACAAAGAGTTTTGCTCTAGACGTGTGTGAAAAAGAACACGGGAGAGATCCGGAAAAAAAATAGTTTGGCTGGTAATTGTTATAGAAAAGATTTTTTCGAGTTTTACGAGGAGCCTGAGTCAAAGAATCGACTCCAGGAGGTTCGTGATTGAAGATATCGGTTCGACTAGGCAGTGTTGAACAACGTCAACCCGAGAATTATAACACAAGGACCGAATCAGAATCCTTGTACGTGTGATTTTTAAACATCCTCTTTATTTAAGTTCCGAATTATCTCGAAGTGATCCTGGATCTGGAA
The DNA here is from genome assembly GCA_025802135.1 of Lagerstroemia fauriei. Classification (NCBI taxonomy): domain Eukaryota; kingdom Viridiplantae; phylum Streptophyta; class Magnoliopsida; order Myrtales; family Lythraceae; genus Lagerstroemia; species Lagerstroemia fauriei. The sequence continues at coordinate 11,257 of JAOYND010217140.1, forward strand.
TAAAATTTTAAAATTATATTTTCCCTACGTTACGATTTCCATCAGTGGTATCAGAGTCATCTTTGAGTGTAATTCAAAATTTAATGTTATTTGAATTGTAGTATCGAATTATTCGACACCCTATTTACCGTTGTGATCGTATTTTGGATTGTGAATTTTATTTGTACTGCAAAAGTTGCAGTTATTATGTGTATATATTATGTACATTTTTTTAAAAAAAAAAACAAGTAAATAAAACTCCCTCTTCTTCGTTCAGATTGGATCTCAGAAAGCCTTTTTTCTAAAAAACAATTGTCACGGGTACTGACCCATGATAGGGAAGGAAAAAGGGTATTGTTCAACTATTCTATCTTTAGGGATCTTTTTCTTTCTTCACCAACACATACATACATATTTATATATGTTAGAGAAAGTAAAAATATGTTTTTTAACTTTCACCTTTATCAGAAAGGTAAGATTATAGAGTTGTGGACCACATCCACGTGAATACAAAGAAAAGAAGGGTATAATTAAATTTGGGGTTTTGGAAACTCTAATTTTATGGTTAAATTAATTAAGTTGTTAATTAATTTAATTTTATCATTAATAATTAATTGTGACATCTGTGTTCAGTTTTTTGCATATTGGACATATGGATTCAATTTGGAAGTTTTTGAAACTCTGTTATTGTTATTAAATTAATTAATAGTTAATTAATTTTTATGATCAATAATTTATCTTAATTGAAGATCCCAATCATACATGAGATGTGTTTACTTAAAAATTTATTTTTCAATTGAATTCAAATTTTACGATCACAAAATAATTTGGATAGTATTGCGATTCTTATAACACTACATTTAAATTTAATGATGCTATGTATTATATGTACGAAAGGATGATTATGGACTCAGTTCATGTGATGAATATATGAATAATTCTTTTTGGATAAATAGGTCCTGTGTACCCCTGCCTTATCTCAATTTTCTCCCTAGTTGTATTTCTACCTACTTCCTAATGTAACTCCCCTAACCGCTAATTGGAATTTTTTTATTAATTTTATATGTAATTATATAATAGTTCTATATTAGGAATAGGTTAGGGCAGGTATTATGGCTAAAGAGAACCGGATAAATGGAGTTCCAAGATCGAGGCCATGGAGATGGTGACTTGAAGGCACTTTATGCTTTCAAGAGCAAGGCTCATGATGATGGGCTATTTAGAATAGGATGATTAATAGTGACACACCCAATGGCTCGGGTGCATCACATTGGAAATGTTCATAGTCATCTTTATTTATCTGTCAATATATTATTTATATATTTTTATTATGTCATGCATGTGTTGTCGATTATATAGTAATTGCATAAACATCGTCTAAAAATATTAAGTTGAAATGGCTACGATATTGAGAATACCGATTATACCTTCCATCATTATGAGATGTAGAGTGTGTCAGCGAGCGCGGTGGGTTTGTTGTGCACACACAAGGCTCGTCATGTGAGTTGGCACGATACTCCCTCATCAATTATATGTGATATATAATATTGTATGCTTAAAGATTGCTACCTTGTTTAGCTACACTCAAGGGCAGTTTCATTTTCATGTAAGTATATGGATGATGGATTTAACTTAACTAAGACTTTATAGTTTTTTGTGCACACACAAGGCTATAGTAGTCTTAGAGGCAAAATTAAATAGAAGTTGCATGAGATGTAATTAGTTAAGAGTTATCTACCTGTGGACTTATTCAAGGTTTATCGTGTTACATGTGAGACCTCGGTAGAATAAACAGGATTCCATTTTTACCCACTAGGTGACCTTCCAACAGGGTCTCCTGTCTTCTTTTTGGAGGGCAATGGAGCTCTCTAAATTTAGTGGGAGACGTGATTTAGTCAAAAGTCCTTGATAATCATGCTTCATATTTCATGAATATTTGCTCAAGCATGTTGTTCTTTTATTATAGATTTATCTGCTATCATGTCTGCATCACTGTCGTTACAAAGCATATTAGATGTTAACAAACTCACTAGGCCGAACTATGTGGATTGTTTAAGAAATTTGAGGATTGTCCTCACACAGGAGAAAGTCTCCTGCATCCTCGATTCTCCCGACCTTGAGCCATTGGCATAAGGTGCCATCGTTGAAGAGAATGTTGCTTATCGGAAGTGGAAAGATGATAGCACTCAAGTTCAGTGCATCATGCTAGCATCCATAAGTAATGAGCTCAACATCAACATGCCAAGATGGATGTCAAATCTATTCTTCTTAACCTCAAGAGTTGTATGGTGAGGAGAGTAGAACTGCTAGATATGAGTTGTCTAAGTAGTTCTTCCAAGCAAGGATGATTGAATGGTTGAAGGTATTTCTATTGAGGCTCATGTCCTCAAGCTAATCAATCTAATTACAGAATTACAAAATTTGGGCTTCACTATGGATGGAGAGTTAAGTCAAGACTTAATTATTCAATCTCTACCACCCTCATTTTCACAATTTATTATTGACTTCCACATGAACAAGCTGGATGTTCCACTACCTGAGTTCCTTAAGATGCTGAAGACTGCTGAGAACCACCTTGTGAAGAATAATGATAATGTCGTGTTAGTGGGATGTGCCTCTAAGAAGAAGGCAAAGAGTATCCATAAGAAGGGAAAGTCTTCTAATAATAAATTTGTGAAGCCCAACAGGAAGATTTAGAAGAAGGGAAAGGAGAATGTTTTTTAGAAAGCCTCCTACTTCCATTGTGGAAAGGATGGACACTGGAAAAGAAACTGTAAGTTGTATCTTGCAGAGTTGAAGTAGAAGAAAGCTTCTGAAGACAATTCTTCAAGTGCATTCGTAATTGAAGTTAATATTTCATTAACGCATTCTACTTCATGGGTATTAGATACTGGATGCGGTTCTCATCTTTGCAATTCGTTGTAGGGGCTGAGAAGAAGTAGAAGACTGAGCAAAGGGGAGTACGACCTATGCGTTGGAAATGGTGCATGATTTTTAGCTTTAGCAATAGGAACCTTTTGTTTAAATTTACCTTCGGGCAAGACTATTGAGCTTAATAATTGTTATTATTGATGTGATCCCAGATACGAGTTGGAAGAATGCAATTAATGTTCCTCTTGATTCGTTGGCAAGAGCTCGAGTGAGGCGATTGAAGGACATTGATGCAAATCCAGAGGGTGCTTCA
>JAOYND010217244.1:0-14414 GCA_025802135.1 Lagerstroemia fauriei
ATGAATTCTTCGGCTATGTCAAAATATCGGGAAATTCGACCATCAATTACAATACTGATAACGTATATATAATTCAAAACATATATATAGATCGTAAAAAAAATTTGAAGTATTTCAATCATTGTAAAATAGAGCGGTTACACATTGTGTCTGCCTTTAGACGATAAGAGTACGTGCGATTTCTGCCATTTTCGTCCGCTTTTGTGAGCAAAACTTGAACGGGAAAGTTCTCCAATTAAAAATTGAAAGATATCTTACATTTTCATCGATTAGAATTAATGGACGTACTGCGAATGCATGCCTTTTTTGGGTCAAAATAGAGAGTGAATTTATCGTCCATTTTCGGCCCATATCATGAACGCTAATGGTAGTACTGTGGATAAAAACCGCCTAACCGAGCCGAACTGTCGGACTGCACTGAACATAACAAAAATAACAGAACCATACAAGCTGGTTTGCTAATGGTCCTTTTTTTTACCGAGAAAAGGGTAAGTTAATTACTTGATATAACAGTTCGGTTAATTGCGATTAATCAAACCGAACCGAACTATTTCTAATTTAAAATTAAAAAATAAAAATTAAAATTAAAATATACAATTTTAAACAAAAAAATATGCAATTAGTATTTTTACTGTTTGGTTCGGTTAATTTCGAACTGAACCTAACCAAATGTGTTTTATGTACTAAATTCTGTTTATTTATATAAAAAAAACCGGTTAACCAGTTAACCGAATTGTTCCAACCAGTTTTTAACAATTTGGTATTTTCTTCTAAAAGTGGTTATGGTTCGGCTCCTATACCGCCTAACTGACCGGAAATGTGGTTCGGATCGATTCAAAACAGTTTTCTTGAACTGAACCGAACCATGAACGGCCCTGCCCAGAATCTTCTTCGCGTAGTTGCAGTGTTTTCAAGTAGCACACGACCGGCGGAATCACCACCAAGAAGAGGAGGATGGCGAAGACCGAGGCCAGTATCGCCTTCTTCGGATTCCCACCCTGCAAGCATTGCGCATCTGAACTATTCATCAATATTTCAATCCTCAATATCATAGATTGCAAGCATTGCACATCCTTGCCCCCTCTAGGACAGTTGCCATCTCTGCAGAAGCTCTTGATTAATGGCCTTGGTGAAGTAGTAACTGTGGGCTCCGAGTTGTATGGGAAGCATACTGAGGTTTTTGGGTCACTCCAGTACTTGGACTTTGATCGTATGAAGAGCTTTTAGGAAAGGGTTTCTTGCAAAGGTCTACGGGAAGGCAATGCCCTTCCTCGTCTTCAGACGCTCAAAATCAGAAAATGCCCAGTGCTACTCGGAGTCTTGCCCAGAAGCCTCCCCTTGCTATCTGAGCTAAGTATTGAGGAGTGCCCATTGTTGGAGGCAACAATGCTGTGGGTTCCACTCCTCTGTGAGCTTCATCTAAAGAATAATGATAAGGTTTCAGAACCTGTTCGAATTATTTCAAACATGAGCAGCATAGAGATTCAATGTACGAGTATAACAGACGGATTATCCATTCCCTTGAGATGCTTTCCGCAGTCAATGACAAGACTTAAAGTCAGAAGCGTTTCCCATTAAGATTTCCTGACAGACAGGTGCCATGAATCCCTCCAGGAATGTTCCATTGATTTCTGTGACTGGCTGAGGTCCTTTCCGCTTCACCTGTTTCCATCAGTCAAGGATATCACCCTCTCTTTTAACAAGAATCTTGAGTCTCTCTCCCTTTTGGAGGGTTCTCCTCCTCTTCATCTTAATTCCTTGTCCATTATCGGATCCTCGAATCTGGCGTACCGTCATTTCCTAGAGGATTGCACGCCCCAGTTCTTACGTTGTTGAAGCTGAGTGGCTGCAGAGGCTTGAAGTTTCTGCATGAGAATATGTGCACTCTCCTTCCGTCTCTTTGAATGCTAGAGTTGGATGATTTCCCAGGCTTTGAGGGTTTTCCTAATGGGAGTTTACCACCCAAATTGGTTGAGCTGCGAATCAGCAATTGCAATTAGCTGACTTACCAGTGGGAAGAATGGGGATTGCAATCACTGCACTCGCTTGAACTCTTTCTGCTCTCTGCAACAAATGAAGATATGAAGCCATTCCCTAAAGAAGGGGTGCTGCCTGTTTCTCTTATCTCATTATCGGTTCGAAGTTTCAAGGACATCAATTGCCTCAATGTAGAGGCACTGGAAAAGCTCACCGGCTTACACGAATTGAACATTTCCTATGCTAGTTTCGGACATCTTCTACTAGAGCCAAATGTTTTGACGTAGCCTTCTACCCTCACCACCACTCTGACTTTGAGTGACCTCTATAATCTGGAATCATTGGAAGATATAGGAATCCAAAGCCTCGCTTGCCTTCAGCACTTGAATGTGATTCTGTGCCCTGTTGAGTCCCTGCCAGCAATGGGGCTGCTGCTGGAGTCCCTACTTGTCATGTCAATCGAAAAATGCCTGGTTGGAGGTCTGCTGCATCTGAAGAAGGGAAAAGAGTGGTCCGAAGTTTCACACATCCAATGCGTGAGGGTTGATGGGGATTAGGTACGACATAGACTGATAACAGGTGTTGTCTATGCCAGCTTATACCATCTGCTCCAGTTATGTTTCTCCTCGTTCTTTTCTTCTTTTATGCTTCATCTCTTGTTTTATCACATATTAAATGAATACCTTGCAGGGCATCCCACCTAGCAATTCTCTTGATCAAGAATTTCATGGTTCAACTTTGAGTTGTGGAAAGATATTTGTATGGTTTTAACGATTTTACGCTTGTATTTTTTATTTTCAGCAATTGACAGAAGCTCCATGACAGAAACAATCTAGCCATAACATGCGCGTGCACACACACTTGGTTTTATGTAAAGCTTCTGTGGTGGTAGCTGAGATTCACTGACCGTGAACTCTTTGCCTTCAGATTACTTCTCGCAAGAAAATCTCAAAGCGTTATCCACTTGCAACATAAGGATATACTATAGAGCACTTTCCAAGAAAAAGTCATTAGAGCTGGAAGTTGGAGTTCTGTCGAAGGTCGTTCCAATGTTGTCTTGGTAAAAAGGGCACCACATCGAAGCATCTGACCATGCGAAGAGGGTTGTCTTAACTGAAGCAGAGGAAGTGCAGGATAAAAGTGCTTTGAATGTGGCCATTACCACAGCTGCTGTCGCAGAAGCTGCTCAGATAGCCGCCGAACCAAGGTCTTTAAGCTCAGTCCCAGTGTTCAGTCCCTCAGACCTTCAGTACTCCAAGCCAGAATAAGCAAGGGAAGGGTGCCTCTTTGGCAACTCGAATCCATCAGAATGGAAGTGGTCAAGGTGATCCTCCCTCCATCACAAGTTGCTCATCAGTGTGAGATGAAAACCCGAGAACCAGATCTTAAGATCGAACTATCAATCAAAATTCAAGCTGCATTCCGATGATATCTCGAGAGTTTTCTCTGTTTTATTTCCAGTTTTAATATGAGCTGGGAAATCAGGCAGAGTCGCAGAGGGTTCTCAACTTGGAGTGATTGATGAAAGGATCAAGTCCCCTGTAAAGTATTTGGTGAGAACTCGCAGCTGATTGCAGAACTTAAGCATGAATAAACTGAAAATATTTCTAGTGGTCAAAGGAAGAGTGCATGGCATTCTGTGTCTCCGATTCGATCCCATGGTTATAGTATTCTGTCAGCAGTTTCCTGTAACGATTTTCACAAACATTGTCTGGAAATTCTTTTCATAAACCTCTGTTGAACTCTTTGTTTATTCAGCTGTTGAACTCTTTGTTTATTCAGCACTAATGGATTTAACTCCACCAAACCCAGAGAATCTGACAGAATCCCATTCAAAAACCTACATTTACGATGTCCTACACCACGACTCGCTAGTCAGGAGAAAAGCTCTTGCTGCAAGAACCTGTGACTTAAAAGATCAAATTTATAGAGCACCATTGATAATGAAAATCATTTCAAAATATGTAACAGTTATACATACGATGAATTCATTCTCTGCAAACGTGAAACATAGTCATGACAATGTTGTACACAGCAGACAGCCATATAAACTACTCGGCAAAACGAAGGGATTAGCGTCTATCAGAAAGAAACCTCGTGCGTACTGATGGCAACTGAAATGAGTGTGAATAACCAAGAACTGAGATAAAGTAATCGTGTTTGTACTCGGTAGGAATGTCAAATAACTTCAGCAAATTAGCAGTAAGTAAGAAAGATGTTGCTCACAGAAGTTGTTGTACAGAAGAAGCAAACTGAGTTTTCTTTACAGCTTTCAACGTGCGACATAACTTTGGTAGGTCTAGTCTTCAGTTTTTTTCCCCTGTCAATGTAACAAACAAACTGTCGTGATAATTTCATCTTTTCACCCCACCCAAACTCCATTCTGATCGCATGGAAAGGAAGTTGAGCTTCATGCACTCGAATTTCTCCAAGTAGACCAACTTAGGAAACGAAGCTTGCAGATTGTCCCAGCTTTTTTCTAGCTCATCCAAGATCTTCAGTCGTAATATCTCCACAGACCAGGGATCTGAATGGGCAATTTGGGGGACGAGGTCAGCCCACTGGGACAAGCCCGATACAGTCTGCGTCATCAAGGCCCGCCCAGACAGAAAACAAGTAGTGCAGATTTCAAGCCTGACCCAACAATGGGCGGTCATCACAGGCCCAGAACGGCAGAGGACGAGCTCCGGTGCCATTAACCCCGATTCCTGGGCTTTTCAGAGGATCAATTCTGGATGACGGCCAGAATGAGCCACTTTCCGGCAATAAATTTTATTTACGTAAATTCTGGAGAAAAATGGATTGTTGATAGATACAGGTGCCCTCCTTACATAGTTACGACTACATTATTCTGGTTTACAAAAATCATTCATCGTCACAACTCAAAATCTAAGGTTTGCGACACCGATGCGAGCTGGTTCAATATAACACATGCAGAACATAATTACTCATTAGTTTTCTGAATTTTCAGTACACATTAAAGATCTTTACATATTTACATATACCACCTAATCTCCACCGTCCATATCACCCAACTCGATCCCATCTCCTCCTCCAGATAGGACTGACTGGGCCCTGGCCGTGGGGTTTCCCGGCGGTAAGCAGCGCTTGGCGCAGCACGCCAGAAACACCGCCACCGCAAGGAGAAGCGAAAGGACGATGGACGCCACCACCACCGTCGTCGTGTTATTCCCCCCCTCAGACTCCAGAGTGGGAGGCCTCTGCGTACTAGTGCTCATCTTTCCACACAAAAAATTAGGAAACACTTAAAACCACTCTAAAAATACACAAAATTTTCAAAAAAAACTGATCTGGAAAATTTGGATAAGGGATTGAATTGAATTTGAAAATATGATAAAAGACCCCGAATCAATCCGAAAATTTCAAGTATGGAACCCTAAACCCTAACAACAATTCAGAGGATTCTAAAACACGTAAAAAAATCGGAAACAGAGCTGGAAAATTCGGAACTATGGTGGACTGATTTTAAAAAGTTGATAAAAGACCTCGAATTAGTCCAAAACAATACAAAAATTTCAAAGACCAACCCCTAAACCCTAACCCTAATAATACCTAAGAGCATTCTAAAACACGTAAAAAAACTGGAAACAGTGCTGGAAAATTCAGAACTGTGCTGGAATGATTTTAAAAAGTCGATAAAAGACCCAAATCGATCCGAAAATTTCGAGGACCGACCCCTAAACCCTAACAATACCTAAGAGCATTCTAAAAGACGCAAAAAAAAAGAAAGAGAGCTGGAAAATTCGGAACTGTGCTGGAGTGATTTTAAAAAATCAATAAAAGATCACAAATCGATCCAAAATGATCCGAAAATTTCAATGATCGACCAAAAAAATCAGAGACAAAGCTGAAAAATTCGAAATTGTGCTGGACTGATTTTAAAAAGACCCTGAATCGATTCAAAAATATCAAGGACCGACCGCTAAACCCTAACAACACCTAAGGGCATTCTAAAATAAACAAAAAAAAATCAGAGACAGAGCTGGAAAATTCGGAACTGTGCTGGACTGATTTTAAAAGGCCGATAAAAGACCTCCGAATCGATTCGAAACGATCCGAAAATTTCAAGGATCGACACTTAAACCCTAACAACACCTAAGAGCATTCTAAAACATGCAAAACAAAATCAGAAACAGAGCTTAAAAATTCGGAATTGTACTGAATTGATTTTAAAAAGTCGATAAAAAGTCCCAAGTCGATCCAAAACAACCCGAAAATTTCAAGGATCGACCCCTAAACCCTAACAATACCTAAGAAAATTCTAAAACATGCAAAAGACATTAGTGATAGAGCTTAAAAATTCGGAATAGGGGCTGAGCCGATTTTTAAAAATTAAAAAAAGACCCGAATCGATCCGAAAATTTCAAGAACCGATCCCTAAACCTTAGGAAATATTTAGACCCTCCTTAAGATGAATATTGAACCCGGAGCTGATATAAAAATCTCAAAAAAGTGGTTGGGCTAAGTTAAAAAATTTTAAAAACCAACTTTGAGCGATCCGTTTTATCATCACCATTTTGCACAACCCATTTTTTAGTCATTCTCCAATTTTCCCAAGAAAATATTTTCTATTTTCTCTTTTTCTTGATTTTTGATTTTCATTCTACAAGTTTTTGACATTTCATAAAAAGATGAACAATTCAAAATTTATTCTTGCAAATCCGAACTTGACAAGTTTTCATGATTCCATTTTTCCTTCATGAAAAAAGTGAACTTCATTTTTTTATTATTGATTTTTATATTTTTTCACTAAATATTTATTTCAAAAAAATTTATATTTCAAGGATATGGCCAAAATCTCTATCGAGGAATTATACCTGTAACCGTGAAGATGACGACGTCGAGGAGTGAGTAGAAGTCGGACTCGGTTCGGTGTCGGACCTAAGCACCTTCGGGACGTGAGGACTTGTTGGTTCAAGCGGACTCGAACTCGATAATGGTCGTGGAGATGGAGACGATCAAGGTGAAGATATGTGTCCTTAAATTTTGCTCAACACATGAGACTCATTCAAGAAACATGATTTGATGAAGAGTGAGCGTATGGATAGTCCTCTTGCAAATAAATGGGGAGCTTTATTTATAGAGGAGGGGCAGCATGGACCTAATCGTAACAGACCTGAAACTTTAGGGGTTAAATAACACAAGCGATAAATAATGTATAAAACAGGAAAGAAAAAAAAACGAAAACTTAAAAAGGAGGAGGAAAGGACGGTGGATCACGGGATGGACAGAGCTTCATCGGGGAGGCACGATTGGGACGGGCCAGGGAGAAGGCTGACATGGGTCGATGCTGGGGTGATCGACCGGGACGGAGGACGCCGGCGACCTCGAGGCAAGCGGGAGACCAGAATGGAAGGTCGGATCATAGGGCAGGTCGGGGGGAAGAAAAGAACTACCAGCAGCAAGCCGGTTCGGGGAAGAGAGTGGGCAGGAGAGGCACCAGCGGCTGACACGGGTCAGAGCGGCAGAGTTGCGTGAACGGCATCTCGATCCGGCGGCCTTGGGGGCAGCGACTGAGAGGTGGAGAGAGCTTGAAGAGAGAGGGTGAAGGCGATCGGGGAGAGAGAGAGAGAGGGCGGCCGGGAAAGGAACGGAGAGGGGAGCGTCGTGGTGGTCGTCGGCGTGGCCGTGGCCGGCCGGGAAGGCCCTCCGCTAGCCCCTGCAGATTTCAAATGGGGAAGACGATGAACAGCGACATGCACTGTTCACGTCTCTGTCTCTCTCTTACTTTTTCGGGTTTCTTTTTTCATTTTCTTTAAAAAATTTAAAATTTAAAAATTAAATATTTATATTAAAAAAATATGATCGATTCGGGTCAAAATCGGATGTTTACAACTCGTGCATATCCCTAATAAATATTGCCACCATCTCACTAATTTTTTTTTTTTGCTTGAAATGTAAATTTTATTCATTTCAAAAGCACTAGAAATACACCAACGGAGAAGACAGAAGGGTATCAAGCTAGGTTTCCATCTCCCTCCGGAGGAGTCTAGTGGGGAAGTTGGGAACACTAATGAGTCCTTTTTTTTTTTTTGTCACCAGCTACGATATCTAAGTATCGTTTGACTAATTCATTGGTCACCCCGGGTCACACGCCTGACAATGGCGGGTGAGGCTCCTAAAGAGGGTTGCTGCGTATGGTAGGTTTCGAACCTGAAACCTCCTTAAGCGGTGTCGAGTTGCTTATCACTCACAAAAAGCTTGCCCATTTAATTATATTGTGGGCCACAAATTGTGTTAAATAAAATCGTAAATATTTCTATGACACGGAATAAATTATGATATATTAGACAGGAAAATTAATGTATTTACATAATTGTGTTAAATAATTCCAATTAATTTATGTTATATATTAGACAGGTAATTAATATTTGCTTGCTGATTTGTGGCAATTCCGCGTGCCATTTCTCAGGATTCCATCAATAGGCTTCCCTGGTCAGCGCTTTGATCATGTATAATAGTAATGCCGGGACCCTCGAAATGACTACTTATACACACACACACACACATAGGAGCTAGCTAGCCATTAGGTTATCGTTCTTCTCCGGTAGTCATGTGGCCAAAGGGTTTTGCTGTTTTAGTAATTGCGTTTATTTCTGTGATTACACTGTGTAATTATGGAACCACACAGGCGAGATCCCTCGGTGAGCACGAAGAAGAAGAAGATGAAACCCTAGACCTGGAGAGACGACTTGCTATTCTCAATAAGCCTCCAATCAAGAGCTTCGAGGTTTAGATTAGTTACTGTCTTGCTTTTTTCTTTTTTCTTTTTTTACTTATAATATCTACTGATAATTTGGAGGATAAATATAATTTTGATCTCATTTTTAAAATTCTAAAATTGCCCTCCTCCTATCCTCATGTTTCTATTATTATGCGTTTTTAAATATATTTCTTGAACATCTTTGTTGTCATTTAAGGAATTTGAAGTACGTAGTTACCAATCTCCTCCCACTGTAACTCGTATTTTCTTCCCATGTTTTTCTTTCTTCAACGTTCCACCTCTGAAGTGGTTAGCTCCATTTGGCCAAAAAAAAAAAAAAAAGTGGTTAGCTCCACATTTCCTTCCCATCCCTTCTTTTCTATGTACTGCCCGGTAACCACCTAGGCAAGGTATGAAATCCAGAAACTCTTGTGCAGAAGTCCTGGCCCTGAAAATACAAGTTTTCTTGATGTTCACATAATGTTTAATGATGCTCACCGTGCAGAGCACGGGTCAAGTTACTAGTATGTATATGCGTGTGTGTGTGTATTAGAATTGATTTATAGGATCGAGACTGTGGAACTTGGCTAGGTTTCCAGAATTATGGTTTTTAAGCTTTTAATTTCTATTAAACGAAGAATGACCGAGCCCTTCTTCTTAGTGTTCTCAATAAGCCTCCAATTAGGAGCTTCAAGGTTTAAATTAATCATTTGCTGTTGCTGTCTTTTTGACTTATATATATGTATTAGAATTGAATGGTCGGATTGAGAACCGTAGTGCATGCAATTGCATTTGTCTGTGTTCAGTCAAGGGATTTAATTAGTTAGGTTTCCAGAATTAGGGTTTTTCCATCATTTTCTAAGAAGGGGAGCATGAATGAACCAGTCCTACTCCTCCTAGGGCTGGATTGATGGCATAATAAATTATTTCCCCTTCTTCAGATCCTTAGGGCTCTCTTGAGTTACGATTTTTGGCTCTTGTAAATTAATTTTTCAACATCCTTTGTTGTGGCAATCCTATGTTTAAGTCTTCGAATTCTTTTTTTCCATCAGCATGCAATTTACAATATTTTCCTTCTGTTCTTATTTTTTGGCAGACGGATTATGGTATCATCGACTGTATTGATATATACAAACAGCCTGCTTTTGATAATCCCCTGCTCAAGAACCACAAGCTTCAGGTTCCGTTCAATATCCCCAATCCCTTTCACATATTTAAAACATTCTCCAGTCTTTTAAGTGATCTTAACATGGAAACTGACGTATAATGTAGAGAAAGCCGAGTCATTTTCCGATTCGCAAGGAGAAAAAGTCACTCGATTCCAAACGGTTTCAATATCTCAATCAATCCGGTATTAGTTGCCCAGAAGGTACAGTTCCGATACGAAGAACCACGAAAGATGATCTAATTAGGGAAAAATCGTCAGCTCAGCTCGAGGATTACGATCCTTTCACTTCCAAGGATCCAAACACATATGTAAGTTGTAATATACACACATCATCATGTCACAGATTCTTGCACTGTCATAATGTGATCATGTACCCAGTATGCAGTCGTGAAGTTGAAGAAGCTTGACCGACCGTACGTGCATGCCAAAGCAGCTTTCGGTACCTTCATGCCAAAATCCGATTCCGGCGAGTTAAGTGGTGCTCAGATTTGGGTGTACGGTGGTGGCGGTACTGGCAATTACATCAGTGCTGGATGGATGGTAAGTTAGTCAAAACCTTGTCGTTTAAATTTGGAGAAATGTCTATTGGACCCCTTGACATATAATCTAATTAATAATAAAATGCTCCAAATTCTTTGCAGGTGCACCCAGATTTATATGGAGATCCTCTAACACACTTGACTGGTTTTTGGAAGGTGAGTGCTAATAAAAAATACTCCAATAACAGAGAGACAATATCCATGAGAAATTATCGAATTTCCGGTTGAATTCTACTTAAAGTAGATTCTTCGGTTTCGATTTGTGATGACAGGGAGATGGCGGTGCTGGGTGCTATAACGTAAAATGTCCAGGTTTCGTTCAAACTTACACAGACGGCCCTATTGGTCTGGTCTTGAAAAGAATCTCGAGCTATGGCGGACCCCTTTGGAGTTTTGATGTCTCCATTTTTCAAGTAAACCAATTGTCGATTATCGTTTAAATGCCTCTTGGGTTAATATTGCGCATGACAATATCAATCGAGCTAAGCTAACTTGTGTACCATAATCAACATATATAGGATGTGGAGTCGAAGAACTGGTGGTTGGCAAGCGGAAAGGACTTCATACCGGTCGGGTACTGGCCTAAGGAGCTGTTCTCCCAGCTCGGCGGTGGAGCCAGCTCTATCGCCTACGGAGGCGTCACGAAAGCCGTTCCTTCTCGTGTCACTCCTCCGATGGGCTCGGGAATAGCAGACTGCGATGTGTACCACACCGCCTTTATCGAAGATATCCAGTACAAGAATGATACGTATGGAGAATGGACGAATCCGGATTGGCGCCAGACCGAAGTACACGTCGATTGCCCCGATGTGTACACGGTGCAACATGATTGCTTGAAGAGGAGGGTTCCAACTTTCACCTTCATGTACGGTGGCGCTGGAGGTGTTTGCTAGATATATAGATATTAATGAAGCAAACACTCTTCTCAGGCTCGCTGATTTACCTTCAGTACCAATAATGATAAAAATTAAATGAATAAATTCTGAGAATTCCACTTCTAATTAATTTTTTTCTTTTTACGTTTGGAAAAACGATACCACCACCACCACCACCGTTGAACCACGAATTGTGAGCACCTAGTACTTACTGGATATTGGGTCAATTTGTATGCCAACCAAACCGGTTTTCTAATTTTTAATTAAATAAAAATATAAATACAAATATTTTTAAAATTAAAATTCATAATTTATAGGACCGGTTCAGTTTGGCTAACCACAATTAACTGAAGTGATCAAATGGAGTAAGTTATAACGTCTACTTTTTAAACGGTTCAGTTAATTTGGTTGATTTCGAACCAAGCCACTTATATTTTATGAATTAAATTATATTATTTTACACAAAATTGGTTAATTGTTTAATTAAACCGTAAAAAATTGTTCGAAATAATTTTCGAACCACAAATATCTCTACCGACTGCCCCAAGAAGACGTAGAAATCGGCTCTGATACCGACTATAATATCACAATTTCATTCTTGAAATGTGCTTGGTTGGAATGATATTAATAGAAGGTATCATCTCAACACCTCACTTTCATTGAAGGAGAAGTCGTAGTCTTCGTCACCTCTTTTATTAGTATCATCAGAACACCTCACTTTCATTGAAGGAATTGTTGTGATCTTCGTCACCTCTTTAGTCCGAGGCAAAAGCTGTCCTACCTAGCTCGAATGTCTTCAGATTGCCATATTAATCACTGTCGTAGCTAAATACGTATCGAGTCTGGTGCTTCTTCCTCGTCATTAATTAATTAATGCTAATTCCCTAATTTAACTCATTTTGTCAAAAAAAAAATACACACTATCTCTTCCCTTCCCTCGTGGATCAGTTTGATTCACTTTATTATTAATTATCAAGAATATTAAAACTATAATTTTCTTAATAAATATATTATTCTATTATGTATTGTATATATTAAACCGCAAGCAATCGTGCCTCTGCTTGACATGTGTCGACTCTTTCAATTTGTGTCAAATTACACTTACAGCAGTGGTTAGCTTAGTGGTTCTTTCTTAGCATATTTACCCCGTGGTTGTGTGTTCAAGCTCCACTATGATCAGTTATCCCCTCTTTTTTGGTCTTTGCCTTCACTTCATACGTGCATGGGTTACTGGGCTTTAAGCCCATACTGCAAAATTCAGCCCAATAGGCTTGGATTAGGCTATTTTTTCCACATAGTGGACCGATCCAACATCTACTTCAGCCCATCCCACATCTATCAACTTATGAAATAATTTGTTGGCAAACCACACATTATATAATATATTATATATATATATATATTATAAAGAAAAAATAACAAATAATAGTAATAAATTAATCTATACAATAACAATAAACACAATTAAAATAAGAATAGAATAAGGACCAAAAAAAAATTTCAATAAAAGTACTGAGAGTAGGAGTTAGCAGAATAATTAAAATAACAACAATGACAATAGGATAAACCAAAGATAACAAGATAAAAAAATACTGAAAAAAACTAAAAATAAGTACAAAAAATAATACTAAATATAAAAAATAATAGAAATAAAATAAGAACATAAAAATAAACGGAAATTTGAATAAATGTACAATAACAAAAATGCTATCAATAATATCAATAATAATATAAAAATTGCAGACTATCGATTCTATACATTAAAATTGAAACATATTCTCAATAACTGATGCATGTCCCACTTTGTTCTACTATATGTAACCATCTACAATTTTTCCTCCCTAGGGAATAGGGACGGCAATATGAGCCCGACCGCCCCAATCCGATCTGCCTTTGTCATGATATCATGTTAGATTATATTATTTATTATTATATATATATATATTTAAATTAAGTTTATTACATTTATGAGCACTTTTTAAATACGTTGGATAATAGTCGTTCTATTTTATTAAAGTAGTTTAAATTTTTTTAATTATTTTAATTCTACTTAATTAAATTATTATATATAAATTAGTATCATATCTGAAATTATATTTTACATGTATTTGTTAACTTTGTTTTATAAATTTGATCCACCTGTGCCGCGACCTAATAATTTTACGGAATGTTATAGAGAATCCAAGTTTTGCTTTTTTGGAAAATAGTAAACTTATTATAATATTCCAACACGACATCAAATTACAGTGTTTTTTTCTCTCGTTGCCTCTGTTATCAGTAACCTCTCTATGAAAAACCGACACAGAGGCTGTCGGTGGACATCTCTCTCTCTCTATCTAGCAAGCAGATCTTCAACTACTTCAAGAAGGTGATTTTTGCTTCGGTTGCCCTGTCGCTTTCGTCCCTTTGAAGCCATCTCTCTCTCTGTCTCTCTCTCTCTCTCTCTCTCACAATTCCAGCTATGGAGATGGAGCTAGCTGTGTCTTAGAGAGAGAGTCAACATCCCTGTCAACTCAACCCCCGCATTAAACAAACATTTTCCAATCACATTGTTGTTAGTTTGCACTTATTTATCAACTCTCAACTTCCCTTTATATATAGCATTTCCATTACCGTCGCCCTCCGACGCTCCGACAGCGTTACACTGATTGGGAGAGGACAGAGCTGAGACAGAGATTTGATTTTCTCTGCTTCCAGGTCGATCCGTCGATCCGCCGACTAGTTTTGTGCGCTTGGACTTGATCTGCATTGTGATCTTCGTCGCTCCGTTTTTGTCTCTCTCTCACTCTCTCTCTCTTCGATCCGGTTGTTCTCGAGCTGATTCACTGTCGGTCCTCGAGCTAGTCCTCGGTCTCTCTCGACCGAGGTGAGAAGTTTACCTGAGGTTCCCCTTCCTGGCCGTTTTATTAATGAAATCGACGATTTCGTTAGAAGATTAGAGAGGATTCGGATAAGCATTTTCGTGATTTAGCTGCTGCGATGTGCAGTTGTCGGTGATTAAGTCATTCATTTGTTGCTTTGTAATTGAACTTTTTTGAGTAGTTGCTTTTTGTGTTTTGTGTGTGCTGACCAAATCGAGAAAAGAAAATCTTTATGATTTCATTGCGGTTATCCAATGTCTCTGAAATGAC
>JAOYND010217346.1:0-14413 GCA_025802135.1 Lagerstroemia fauriei
AGTTTTGAAAAGTGTTATAAAGTGGTGCTAGTTTTGAAACTCATTTTTTTATTGGTGCTAGAAAAATTTTCACCTCAAAAAAGTTTAGATAAATTTTTAAAATTTTTAAAAAAGAATAAGTAAAAAAATTAAAAGATATTAGAATAAATTTAATATTTTAAAAGAATAGAATAGAAGAGGTAAAGATTTATGTAGCACCAATAAAAAGAGAGCTTTTATAACTAGAACTAATTTATAAGGGTTTCAAAAACTAGCACTACTATTTATACCACTTAATAAATTTTTTCATAAGTCCCTAATGACCCTTCCCGCTGCTCTTTCTAAACCTAATTCTCTCTCTCTCGCTGCTTCTCCCCACACTCCTACCCCTCCTTGCTCGTCGATGGTCAGTGTCGTCGTCCATCCGTCTCCTGCTAGTCGTCGTCATTCCTCTGTCTCTTGCTCACCATCGTCCTTCCTTCCCTCCCTACCATCTTCTCCCACTTTGCCATTGCCGTCATCGTCGCTTCGCCTTGTCTCGCCTTGCTGTTCTCTTCTCCAATTACCTCCTTTCTCCATTCGTCTGAGCTCTCTTGCCCTTCTTCCGTCGCTCGAGCTCTCCCTCCCTTATATAGGTCACCTGAGCTCTCCCACCCAGCAATGTGAATGATCGACGAGCCCACCCTGTTTATAAGGAGTAAATGAGCAATTTTTGATAGGGTATTGTGTTTTGTACATATATGCTCGAGAAGGCTATAAAATCTTGCCAATTAGTATGAATGTTAGATTTATTGAACATGATTATATGTGTTAGCACTTTGATTGCCGATTGATTTTACTTTAGTTGGTGATTAACTGAGACATTATCGGGACCTATTTATTTCACAGTTCCTGATACTTTATAAATAAGCCTCCAGTTGTTGTTCAGACTTTAAAATGTCGTAAACTTTTAAAATGTCGTAAACTTAAATAGGTCTTGATTCATTATAAGTAGGTCCCGATTATATTATAAATTGCTATCAATATTTTATAATTAGGTATCGACAGTTGTCCAGATTTCCAAACGCATTACAAACTTAAATAGGTTACCCATCGTTGTAAATAAATCTTGATTACAATATAAATAGGTCCCAATACAATATAGATAGCTCTCAACATTTGCCCAAATTCTCAAATACGTGGCGTTAACTCAAAGAGATCCGGATATGTTATAATTAGGTCCGATAATTTATAATTAAGTCCAAGTAAATATCCAATTTACCGATCACATATCCTCAAATAGGTCCTGATACAGTTACACATAGGTCCTATATTATATAAATAGGTCCCAAATATGTTATAGATAGGACCCATTATAGATTAAACACCAAATTGTTGACATTATCAATCACAGGCTCTGCTGAGTTCTCGATATTGTTTCTCGTATAGGAGGGAGAGAATGGGCTTACTATTGGTGATGCTACTTGGTGCTTTACTCATCATTGTTGCTTGGTACTTTACCATTGTAGCTCGATGTCGTCGCTCGTAGTGAGGGAGAGAATGGGCTTGTCGAAGGGTGGTCTGTGTTGTTGTTGGCGAAGGAGGGAAAGAATAGGCTCATTGAGGGGCAGGAGAAAACAGGAAATCGTCGGAATCGGAAGCGTCGGGGAAGGAAGAAAGGGAGAACCAAACCTTTTCTTGAGAGAGAGAATGGGACTGGATTTAGGAAATTTGAACTTTGTAGAATGAAGGAAGGGTATAAAATAACCTAATTGGGCACTATTTTTATACAAATGCTTGTAAACTGGTACTATTTGAGTAAGGTAGAGAGGAGGTTGTGCTACTTTTATCGATTAAATTAAAATAGAATCAAGGAAGATTAAAATGTAGGTATTTTAGAAATAAATAGGATCTAGGAACACTTTCAAATCGAACATCACAAATTGAAGTCAAAGTAAAAACCTCTTTTCTTTAAATAAAACTTTGATACAAACATAAAATAAAACAATTTTATATAAAACTTTCATTTCATGTTTTACAATTTCATAAAAATTATTAAGTTTGGACACGTGAAGTTCTATAGACATGGCACTTAGGGGCGTGCAAGAAAGGCTTTTTTATTGAGCAAAACCAAATCGAAACCAAACAAGAATTGAACTGAAAAGAACCAATTGAACTTTTATGATGTTGGCAGAAATATAATGAAATGATATGATCTTGAATGGCCATAGTTATAGATGGAATATAGAAACTTCACGACTTTCGTGTCAGAACCTACAAAATAAAATATCATAATAAAACCAAACTACAAAATTGTAAAGTTTACTGATTGTCGAGACCTGTGGCAGTCATGGTATCCTTAAGATTAATTCATCCCCCTCTTGGTTGTGCTGAGGAAGCTTGGTTGTTAGTCTCCCATGATACAACAACAGCTGAGCTTGAAGCTGTGCTGAACTTCCAACTCCTTAGGCGAATCGAAAAAATGTTGGCAACCACCACAAAAATGATGTATAGTAAAAGGAGAGAATATTGTGTGACTGTGTGTCTAAACCTTTAGACTACTGTCCTATCTATAGTGAAGGAGGGGGTTGTAGGCATAAATGACACTAAATTAGGAATTAAATATCTGAACTGACCAATTTAAAGCCCAAATAAGCCAATAAATGGCACGAATTGGTAGTTTTGAATACCGATCCGACCCTATTAAGTGACAGCTTTAATCTACCCTTAAACTCCCTTTAATGCCTGGCTTAAATGCTGACTTAAACAGCCATAGTTCGCTTAAATGTTGACTTAAATTGTCATAGACAAAGAGAATCCTCAGCGTCATCCGATGTTTAAGGGAAGGAGAAAATAAGTAGGAAAATGTAAAACCCAGCCTCGTGCGAGGCTCCACAGTCCACAGTCGATACAAACATTCGGCACGCCCGCCGTCCACGCGCACACAAGTTCAACTAAATATCCTACTTCCTTATGTAAAGGATCATATACCTCACATAGTAGGAATCCACTACCC
Organism: Lagerstroemia fauriei; assembly: GCA_025802135.1. Classification (NCBI taxonomy): domain Eukaryota; kingdom Viridiplantae; phylum Streptophyta; class Magnoliopsida; order Myrtales; family Lythraceae; genus Lagerstroemia; species Lagerstroemia fauriei. The sequence continues at coordinate 2,975 of JAOYND010217346.1, forward strand.
ATTAGTTCAGTTCTCACGGCTGTGTTCGTTTGGACATGAACAACGTCTTGATTCTATGACAGTTTCTAACGAATTAAACCCTTGAAGCGGTCCTACTTCTCTCTCACACAGGGGATTTATAAATTCAAGAGTATTCTGCTTACTCCTTTATAAATTATTAAAGCATAAAATGGTAACCTCATCCTTTCAATGCCACTATTTTCTTGACAAGGAATAGATTGAGGATTAATCCCCCACAACACATTTATCAAGTCTTATGAGTAGGTTGTCCCTTTGAACTTAGATCTTGGGATCTCCAGTCAATAAGATTTCCTTCATAAAACCTTTCCTTTCATGGACTTAAGTCCCATTCAATTTGACATTTTCTCAACTAGTTCTCTCTTTAATCCTTTAGTTAGCGGATCTGCCAAATTATTGTTGATATTGCAATTTGTATGATTTAACGACCCATTCTCAACTTAGATATATGGGTTTTAGGTCGCTTTTCATATGGGTAGAGTATAATTACATATCATTTTAATTGGGGAGTAAAATATTGTGTTTTATATGAATAAGATACTGCTAGGAGTTTTTTTATGTGCAGGAAATCGGAGAAATATCGAGCAAACTCCTGGAAGATTAAACTCAAGCATGATTGGAAAACAGAGGAAAGAGACAACGGTCTAGAGAGCTTCGAGGGCAGAAGGCTTAGACCGTGGTCTATAGAGAAGATTGGCATGAAGGAGACTTAGACCGCAGTCTACTGGGTAGACACGAGCGATACGCGGAATTAAAAGAGGATACTACCAATTCATGATCCCGATGACTCAGGAAAGTCCCCAGCTGCCTCCCCACAATATTTTCAGCAAATATTGGTCTGAGAAGAAAGAGGAAGGTGATCAAAGACTCAGAATATCTGCCTGCAAGATTTGAGGGAATATTTGAAAATAAAATATATCTCGGAAGATTCTATATCCTTCAATATAAAAAGGGCATCACATCAGACTACATTGAGCACTTCATTCAGCATCTAGGATTGTGTTCAAGAGCAGAGGGAGGTAGCACATTCGAAGCAAGAGGAAGGATTCAAGCTTGAAGATGGTGGAGGCTTGATCGGAAGATTCAGCTCATCCATTATCTAGAGTTTTCCCATACCTTTTCTTCTTGTTCCGTACCATGTTTTCCTATCTTTTGACTCAGGTGTTTTCTTTTATCATGTGGAACTAAACCTCGAGATTCCTAGGGCGATCAATAGAACCTTTTCGATGTTTTAAGTAAAGTATTTTTTTCTCATACGTATGATTCTGTCGAGGTACATCTCCTTGGTATTATTTATGCAAATTTCATTCTTAATGCTTTCTTTTGGATTGACCACCCACGAGATCAAACTTGAGATTGAGAGGAGCCTCGAGAGAGGGAATCGAAATCACGCTAAAAATTGCATAATCTAGGTTAACTTATGCTGAGAGGCGAGGTTATTCGTGCGAGTGTATCGAGAGATGATGAGCACCCTAGATAGCCAATTAGAGTTGGTTTAATTGATCTTTCAACATTAATCGCCTAGAGATAGAGGGGATTAGTATCTTCCGATAAGTTACATTTGTATGACTTCGAGAGGTATGTATAATGGCAGTGGGGAGACCCTAGGTTAATAACATGACAGAATTAATTGTGTGGGAGAATGATTTTGCTTAAAACTAGAATTGGTGAAGTTGTGAAGCCTAGGAGCTTTTTAATTCATTGATTTCTGTTTGCTTACTTTCTGCTTTAATTACTTGCATTCTACTCATCTTATTCGATTTACTTGGCTTGGAATTGATTGTGCTAATTTTAGTGATTAGTAGGAGAGTCTTCGTGGGAATGATATTCTACTCATCCTTTATTACTTGCCTGTGATACATATATTTGCGGGCATTCTTACATAAGCAACAAGTTTTTGGCTCCGTTGCCGGGGACTCTTTTTTTGCTAACCTAATACTAAGCAATTGTTCTTCAACCAAATTCTTTTCTTTCCTTCTTTTCACTTGTTTCTCTTGTTCTTTGTTTTAGGAGAAACATTTTCCCTTGCATACATAGGAGAAATCGAGGAGAGCTGCTCGAATTTGATCAAAAAATAGAACGCACTCTGCATCAAAGGTTACAGGAGCAAAGGCAAACCAACAAAGCTATGGAGGGTGGATAAGGAGGAGAACTGATACCACAACAACCGCATCATAAAACGATCAGGGAGTATTCACAACTACAATTTCTGAATCAATCAAGCATCATCAAGCCACCGGTACAAGCCCACACATTTTAGATCAAACCATTGATAATTCAGATGCTTCAAACCTCTTGCTCTTTTGGAGGAGCACCGAATGAAGACCCTCATGTGCACTTAGTGAAGTTCCTAGAGATTTGTGACACTTTTCGCTTCAACGGAGTGTCAACCGAGTATTTATGAATGTCCCTGTTCTCTTTTTCTCTGAGGGACAACGCTAAGTCGTGCCTGCTCTCACTTTCACCCAGCACTCTCAGTACGTGGGAGGCAGTGACAGAGAAGTTCTTGGGTCAATACTTTCCACCGTCCAAGACTATGAAGCTGAAGAATGATATTATGACCTTCAAACAACAACCCATGGAATCTTTCTACGAGGCATGGGAGCGGTTCAAGGAACTGCAACGAGCATGCCCCTATCACAGCATAGAGATCTGGACATTGGTACAAATCTTTTATAATGGTTTACTGGAAAATTTTCGATCTTTTCTTGATGTTGCTGCATGAGGGTCGATCATGAATAAGTATCCCAAGGAAGCCTATGAACTACTTGACCAGATGGCATGTAATGGCTACCAATGGCCATCCGAAAGGGCGATGGGACATGGAACCGCAGGAATACATTCGGTAGAGGTTGTGACAGCCCTCTCAGCTAAGATGGATGCGCTATTCAAGGAAGTGACGGCATGGAAGATCCAAGGAGTTGGGCAAGGCTATGAGACCACCGAAGGAGGAACATACATGGAACCGGTACAAGAAATTCAAGAAATGGTCAATTACATTGGAGGCAACCCGAGATACAATCCGTACTCCAACAAGTACAATCCGGGGTGGAGAAATCATCCAAACTTCTCTTATGCCAACAACAACAATGCGGCCAATCCACCACCGGTGTTCCAATCAACTCATACACAACAACCTTTGGCGTCGGATCGAATCACGAGATTAGAAGAAACTTTCATTAGCTTTATGCAATCTTCTCAAGAAACACAAGTTGTTGTGCAATTGAATTCTAATCAAATTGTTGTCTTGCAAACACATATGCGCAACATGGAGACTCAAATGGGACAATTGGCTCAAGTGATCAAGTCCCGACCTAATGGAGCACTCCCAAATGACACAGAGATCAACCCCGGGGGTCAAGGGAATGAACAAGTCAAAGCCATCACACTTTGGAGCGGGAAGGAGCTGATAAACACAGGAGAGGAGGTTAGACCGTGGTCCAAGATCCCGAGACAGAGGAAGCCCTTGGTAGGCCGCGGTCCACGACTGCAGTCTCTGAAGACAAAACTGAACCAGAACTCAGTAGACCGCACTCCAAGGAGAAGTCAGCACTGACATGCATGCTGAGATACCTCAGGACAGCAAGTTCGACCCTCCTAAGACCAGTGAAGCTAAGGGCAACACATCGAAGCCAAATCGGACCTATCCACCTCTTCCCTTTCCACAAAGACCACAAAAGGAGAAAGCTGAGCATCAATTTCGTATGTTCTTAGAAGTTTTAAGAAATTGCATATTAATATTCCTTTTGCTCAAGCTTTGGAGCAGATGCCAAGCTACGTCAAATTCATGAAAGAAATCATCTCAAGAAAGCGTAGGCTTGGTGACTACGAGACGATTGCTTTGACCGAAGAGTGTAGTGCGATCTTGCAACATAAGTTACCTCAAAAGCTGAAGGATCCATGTAGTTTCACTATCCCTTACTCTATTGGAAAAGATTTTGAAGGTAAGGCATTGTGTGATCTTGGTGCTAGAATAAATTTGATGTCATACTCTGTTTTTATGAAGCTAGGGTTAGGTGAAGTAAAACTGACTTCAGTAACTCTTCAATTGGCTTATCGTTCACTTGCTTTTCCTCATGGGATTATTGAAGATGTGCTAGTTAAAGTTGATAAATTCATATTTCCGGTTGACTTTATTGTGCTTGATTATGATGAGGACCGAAATATACCTATCATTCTTGGAAGACCATTCTTAGCAACTGGTCGGGCATTAATTGATGTGCAAAAAGGAGAACTCTCCATGAGTGTGAATGATCAAAAAGTTACATTTAATGTTTATAGATCAATACAATTTTTTAATGAAACTAATGAACGTTTTTCTATTGATATCATGCATGAGGTGACAAAGGAAGCTTTCGAGGAAAGTAAACCCGAGGATGCTCTAGAAGCGGCTTTGCAAGGGAGATCATTGAAAGAGAATGATGAGAGTTATGAAGAGGCAATTCAGGCACTTGAGTCATCACTTACCATTCCCAAGGAACTCAACCACTTTGAGCACTTGGAATTTTCTTCATCAACTCTCAAACCATCTATCGAGAAGCCACCGGAACTAGAGTTGAAACCTCTTCAGAGCCACCTTAAGTATGTTATTCTTAGACCTTCTTCTACTCTTCCGGTTATTATATCTTCTGATTTAACCAATGTGCAAGAAGAGAAACTCCTTTGTATTCTTCGTGAGCATAAAAAAGCTATAGCTTGGACCATCGCCGACATTCGTGGGATAAGTCCCTCTCTATGTGTGCACAAGATCATCTTGGAAGAAAATCACAAGGAATCAATAGAAGGACAAAGAAGGCTGAACCCTATGATGAAAGAGGTGGTGAAGAAGGAGATCATCAAGTGGATGCAGGAATAATCTTCCTGATCTCCGATAGCAAGTGGGTAAGTACGGTCCAATGCGTACCAAAGAAAGATTGTATGACAGTCGTAGCCAATGAACGGAATGAGCTCATTCCCACAAGAACAGTGATTGGATGGAGAGTTTGTATGGACTATAGAAAGCTCAACAAGGCGACTCGTAAGGATCACTTTCTTCTTCGTTTTATTGATCAAATGCATGATCGCCTAGCTAGTAAGGAATTCTTTTGTTTTCTTGATGGGCACTCTGGTTATAATTAGATTGCTATAGCTCCGTGTGATCAAGAAAAAATCACTTTCACTTGCCCTTATGGCACTTTTGAATTTAAACGTGTGCCATTTGGACTATGCAATGCACCGACTACTTTTCAACGTTGCATGATGGCCATATTTTCTTATTTGATTGAAAAATGCATAGAGGTCTTCATGGATGACTTTTCGGTGTTTGGTGAAATGTTTGATGCATGTTTAGAAAAACTTGTGAAGATACTAATTTTTTCCTTAATTGGGAAAAATGTCACTTTATGGTCAAGGAAGGTATTGTGCTAGGTCATAAGATTTCAAAGCATGGGATGGAGGTGTGTGGATATTGCAATTTGTATGATTTAACGACCCATTCCCGACTTACATATCTGAGTTTTATGTCACTTTTCATATGATTAGAGCATAATTGCATATCATTTTAATTGGGGAGTAAAATATTGTGTTTTATATGAATAAGATACTGGCGGGAGTTGTTTTATTGTAGGAATTCGGAGAAATATCAAGCAAAAGAGCATGATTGGAAAACAGAGGAAAGAGACAGAGGTCTATGGACCGCGGTCTACAGAGAGCTTCGAGGACAAAAGGCTTAGATCGCGGTCTACTGGGCAGACACGAGCGATTCGCGGGATTATAAGAGGAAACTACCGATTCGTGATCCCGATGACTCAGGAAAGTCCCCAGCTGCCTCCACACAATATTTTCAACAAATATTGGTCTGAGAAGAAAGAGGAATGTGAAAGACTCAGAATATTGGGCTACAAGATTTGAGAGAAGATTTGAAGATCAAATATATCTCGAAAGATTCTATATCCTTCAATATAAAAAGGGCATCGCATCAGACTACCTTGAGCACTTCATTCAGCATATAGGATCGTGTTCAAGAGCAGAGGGAGGTAGCACATTCTGTGGAAGAGGAAGGATTCAAGCTTGAAGATCGTAGAGGCTTGATCGGAAGATTCAGCTCATCCATTATCTAGAGTTTTTCCTATACCTTTCCTTCTTGTTCCGTACAATGTTGTCCTACCTTTTGACTCTAGTGTTTTCTTTTATCATGTGGAACTAAACCTCTAGATTCCTAGGGCAATCAATGGAACCTTTTTGATGTTTTAAGTAAAATATTTTTATCTCATACGTATAATTATGTCGAGGTACGCCTCCTAGGTGTTATTTATGCAAATTTCATTCTTAATGCTTTCTTTTGGATTGACCACCCACGAGATTGAACTTGATATTGAGAGGAGCCTCGAGAGAGGAATCGAAATCACGCTAGAAATTGCATAATCTAGGTTAACTTATGCCGATAGGTGAGGTTATTCGTGCGAGCGCATCGACAGATGATGAGCACCCTAGATAGTCAATTAGGGCTGGTTTAATTGACCTTTCTACATTAATCGCCTAGAGATATAGTGGATTAGTGTCTTCCGCTTGGTACATTCGTATAACATCGAGAGGTGCGTATGATGGCAGTGGGGAAACCCTAGAACCCTAGGTTAATAACATGACAGAATTAATTGTGTGAGAGATTGATTTTGCTTAAGACTAGAATTGGTGAAGTTGTGAACCCTAGGAGCTGTTTAATTCATTAATTTATGTTTGCTTACTTTCTTTTTTTATTACTTGCATTCTACTCAACTTATTCTATTTATTTGGCTTGGAATTAATTGTGCTAATTTTACTGATTAGTAGGAGAGTTTTCGTGGGAACGATACTCTACTCATCCTTTATTGTTTGCTTGTGATACGTATACTTGCGGGCAGTCTTGCATACGCAACAATTAACCTTTGACTTCACATAGTCAATAGTGATAATTCCAGTTTAGAGTAATTGTTCAATGGTATTGTGTCTACGATGTATATGTCTAGACTTACCAATATACATTTGACTTTGTGCCATTCCAATAGCTGACTAATTGTCACAATGAATACATATGTGGCACTAGTTTTCCCATTTCGTGATATCCTTAAGAAATTGACCTAGATATTCAGCCTCTTCTCCACATTTATCTAACGCCATAATTTCAGATTCTACTGTGGATCGAACTACCACTATTTGTTTTGAGGAATTTCATGATACAACTCGCTTCCACTAATGTGAACACATATCCACTTGTAGACTTTGAGTCTTTTATATTAGATATCTAGTTTACATCGCTATTTCCTTTAAGTATGACTGGATATCTAATACAAAGCAAACCATAATTCCAAGTATACCTAATGGTACCATAATACCCTTAATATATGCCTTTCAATGGTTGGCGCTCGGGTTGTTCGTATATCTGCTCAACCTACTAACCAGTAGGCAATATATGGTCTAGTGCAACCCATTATATATATCAAGCTACCAATTGATGACCTTTTCATCAATTGTGAAATGCATGAGACTTGTATCTAAAGGTGTTCAAGAGACATCATAATCATTCTTGTTGAATTTCTCAAGAATTTTTTCCACACAATGTGACTGACTTAAGATAAGTCCTAATATTCTCGTGATTTTAACTCCTAAATTCATATTAGTAAGGCCCATATCTTTCATGGCAAATCTAAAATTCAACATTTTCTTCATAAATTTGATGACTTTCTCATCACTACCAACAATGAGTATATCATCTATGTATAAATATAAAATGACGTAACTACTTTCCCTCTTTTATGTATATACACTTATCGCACTCATTGATTTGAAACCATTGGCAATCATTGTTTTATTAAATTTTTATGTCATTGTTTTAGCACTTGCTTTAAGCCATACAATGATTTTACCAATTTGTAGACCTTTTTTTTCCTTTCTTGGAACCACAAATCCGTCAGGTTGTTTCATGTAGATTTCTTCATCTAAATCTCTATTTAAGACAGGCGTTTTTCAATTCATTTGATGTATTTCTAAATTACGTAATGTTGCAATTGCAACTATCTTCTAAATGGAATCTATTCTCATCATAGGAGAATAAGTATCAAAATAATCAAGGTCTTCCTTTTGCTTGTATCCTTTGATAACAAGTCTAGTCTTGTATTTGTCTATGGAGCCATATGCTCTCATCTTCCTTTGAAGAATACACATAGATCCTAAAGGTTTACAACCGAGAGGAAAATCGACTAACTCCCACGTATGATTCTGCAAAATAGGCTCAATTTCATTTTTGATTGCCTTCTTCCAAAGAGGTCCTTTTGAAGAAGTCACGGCTTCTTCATACGTCTGTGGTTCCTTTTCCAACATATATGTTATAAAATCATTTACAAATGATTTTTCTACTCTTGCCCTTTTGCTGCGTCTTGGCGTAAATTCATGACCAGAACCATGATACAATTCATAATTTTTATTATTCATAGATTCATCGGTTCATTTCGACAAACTAGATCATCTTTCGATCTATATGGAAATACATCTTCAACAGACGATGCATTTCTTGATTCCATTATCGTATTCTTGTGTATATCATGAATCTTTGATTCATATGCAAGGAATGGATATACATTACTATTATGTGCATAGCCTATAAAAACACAGTCCACTATTTTAGGACCTATATTTACTTTTCTCAGTATTAGAATTACTACTTTTGCAAGATACCTCATACTCCTAGGTGTTTGTAGGATGTTGTCCTACCATGCCATAGCTCATATGGTATTTTTTATCCCATTTCTTTCAAGGTACCTTATTAAATTGTAATTGCTTGTTAAAATAACTTTATGCCCACATGTTTTGTGGTAACCCTAAACTTATTAACATGACACTCATCATTTCTTTTAGTGTACAATTTTCTCGTTCAGCAATACCATTTGATTGAGGTGAGTATGATGCAGTTACTTTATGAATTATTCCATATTACAGAAGTCTCCAATTGGTGCTTCATATTCACGGACTCCATCACTTCCCAATCTTTTTATTCTCTTACTAAGTTGATTTTCAACTTTATTCTTATAAAAAATAAATTTTGCTTAGGCTTTATCTTTGCTCTTAAGCAAATACACATAGCCTTATTTTGTACTATTGCCGATAAAAGTAATAAATTACTTATTATTGCCTATTGTTTGTACAGACTTTAAGTCACAAATATCACTATAAATTAGTTCAAGTGATTTGGAATTTCTTTCAAACGTGTGTCTAGACTTTCATATTACTATCCTATTTATAGTGAAGGATGGGGCTGTAGCTATAAATGACACTGAACTATGAATTAAATGCCTGAACTGGCCAATAAATGGCACGAATCGACAATTTCAAACAGTAATCTGACCCGATTAAGTGGCAGCTTTAATCTACCCTTAAACGCATTTTAATGCCTGGCTTAAATGCTGACTTAGAGAGTTGTAGCCCTGGTTTAAATGCTAACTTAAACTGCTGTAACCATAAAATGTAAAATTCGACCTCAAGCGAGGTCCCACAATCGAAACGAACATTCGATGCGACCACCGTCTGTTCATATATGGGCTCCAATTTGAATTCATTTAATCTTAGCCCATAGACATATAATTTATTTAAGCCTAATCCATTTCCTTCAATTTTATGGGACCCAATTTCCTATTCACATGTCATTTTTCCAACATAAGATAACAAAATAGTTCAACGTTTGTTTTTGGTCAATTTGGTTTGTTTCGTCTCTAAATCCACTTTTTAATTTTCAATTCAACCAGTTATGCTCGGTTCGAATTTAATTGAACTAAATTATTTTATTTTTAAAAAATTTTAAAACATAAAAATTAGTTAACCAAATTGTAAGAATCGGTTTATAACAATTCATTTTTCTCTTGAAACGGTTGTAATTTGAACATAGTATACCAAATTGGACCATATATTTTGGTTTGGCTTGATTCAAATTCAGCTCGATCATTGAATCGATTTTTGAACACCCCTAATGACGGTTGACTTGAGTGTCATATGTGTGTTTTACTGATATAACACTTTAAAACTAATTTTTTATAAAGAAAATTTGTAGTTACATTCTTCTAAACTTGATTTCGTTCTAGCAATTGTATTTTATGGGGCTATCAAAATAATTATCATAGGCATTGTTGTCTTAACATGTTGTTGGTCGTATCATTATGGTTGAGATAATGGTCTTTGATGAACTATTGTGCTCCTTTTCATTATGGCACTCTTCTTTTACTCTAGGCAGCATAAACCTACAAGTTCCCCATTAACTCCATCCACCTCCTCTTTTAGTGCCGACTCTGCAGACCTTCCTACTCCCACAGTAACTATACTTCCTACTCCCACATTACCTATACCTCATCCTATCTCACCTACATCACTGGAGAAAGGTCGTTCCTCTATGGTGTGTCCTACTATTTTCAGTGTTCGAGTCATCTTGTAGCAATCATGATAGTACATGAAGTGTTGTGACCGCAAGGCAAGTGGAAAATTTACTTGTCATTCAGTTATTGTTTATAAAGGCAAGCCGAGAATCAACGACGCTGATGCTATCAACCCTGACACTAAAACAAGATCATCTTGAACCAAGCAAAGAGCGTGCAATTCATGGCCGGTGGATTCCAAGCTACATGAGTTGACTAATGTAGCCTAGCTGACATGTCACGATCGACGGACTATCAGCTGCTTATTTAATTAGCTCCTTCTCTGGGCCTAGAGTGTTTTGTCTGTAGTGAGGTAGTTGATCCTCCAAAGGATTCTAATTGGGTTAGGTGCAATGTGTAGTTGTATCTAGGAGCATTTTTTATATGACACTCACTGTTAGCTAAACTAAGATAATATGAGGAGTCCGAGTAATTTTCTTTTTCCCTAGTGGAGTTGCTAGTCTGTAGATGGCGAGCGGATAGGTGCCTAGTGGAGCCACTTATGAAATCGTTACATTCTTTTTTCAAAAACCACGAGATGAACTATTGAAAAGTCTCAATTTTAGAAAAATTCATTATGTCGCACCTGACTGGCTGAGGAATACCAAGAGCCACACGATGAGCTTAGGGGAAGGAGAGTCAAAGTCATAATCTCAAGAGCTGCTTGAAGATGATTTATCCAGCCCTTGCGAGAGTTTTTGTTCACTTATTTAAACTCTCGTTGCCCAAATGGATCATATACATTCATGGCAAGGGAAATGCACATCCAATTGGGAAGGGATACAGAATAACACCCCGACCAAACCCGACATTACCAACCTCACTATCCTCATCTCATGTGTAATCTCAATTCCATCGAATGTGAATGTCATAGACCCTATCTCTAGCATGGAAGCAAAAATAAAATCATGTATATTCAAAGAAATAGAGAAGTGCTTAGACATTTTTTCGTGCAATGCATCCAGCACCCAATCAAAGCATCATGCAACAGATAATCATCCTTATACCC